>LPNX010965530.1:8163-21615 GCA_001517045.1 Pseudotsuga menziesii | reverse complement strand
AGTATGAATTACATGTTTATATAGATTTTGATTAAAAATTTGGGTGGGAAAGACATTAAAGTTTGTAGTTGGAGTCTCATTAATGTTTGAATTCACCTGCGGGCTTTTTCTTTAAAGGACCTCGGTCGAGGAATTAATAAGACCTCGACCGAGGGTTTGTTAAACCCTCGGTCGAGGGCTTTACAAACCCTCGGTCGAGGTCTTGTTAATACCTCTACCGAGGTATTTAAATACCTCGGTCGAGAGCTTAAAAAAATAGACTTAGCCCACATTCAAACAAATGGAAAATTTCCTATGCCTTGAAGAGGTGTAAACCCTACCATTCCTAGCACATAACTGAGCGGAGTTGATACCGATAGATTCACCAACGAATATTCTATCCATTGACGTATCATACACGCATTTTGGCATTCATATGATATTTATTTTTTAATTACTTCTAAAACTTATACTTAGAAAACCACACTACAACTTCGAAGCAGCTCAAAGAAAAATCTGCAAAGTTAAAAATACACAGCCAAAAAATTCTTAAAAATGCACACATCACATATCGACGTGTCCTCTTCAAAAGGGCATCTTTTGTTTTTCAATTTTTGAAAAAATAGAAAAAATTTCTTTACGTGGACAAATATGTGTTTAAAACGATGCTGAAATCGAATGTGGTCACTTTCGAAAAATCATAAATAATTGTATAATGCGAAAAAAATTAACAAAAAAATATGCACATCACACTGTATTTTATGTATATCATGCTCATATATATATTTTTTTAAAATTATTAATGCAAGATTGAATTACTCTACATGGACACGAGCCACTTATTAGCTTCTTCAAATTTTTAAGGTCACACAGTTCATTAAATGCAAAAATTCACACATTAAATGACATCAGAATATTTTTAAAAAAATATCACTATGAAGCCACCATAATATTCTACAATTTGTTTTTTTACTACAAGTCAAAATTCACATGGCATATATGCGTTTTGAGGGCTTCTATCTAGCACATGAGTAAAAAATCAGGTTTTCATCGCCAAATTTGGCCAAAAAGTGTTACCCATCTTCATGGAATTACCCATATCAACCACCATAAAACTAGAAGAAGATTCAAATCATCCCTTCCATAGTATACCTTAGATGCTCCAAAAAAGCAGGTGAAAAGCATATTCTTCCTAATAGAATATAAACCAAAGGGAAAATAAATCAAGTTCCAAGCCATTTACAAGAAAGAACTACATCCTTCAAAAAACAAAGCTTAAAAAGTAAGCTTGTTTCTTAATTTTTGCACTCAAAAAAAGATTTGCATCTAAAGATATTTTATTCCTATAAATACATATTATATGTGAATGCCATTATTACTATAGCTATGACATATCTCTCACCTCAACTAGCACTCAACGTTGATTTACTTTTAACATGTTTAAAAACCCTTGTGAGGTGTGCAAGGAACTTTTTTCTTCTCAACTATTTGAAAATGTTTCTTCTAAAAAGATGTCTCTAAATGCAACTACTGAGGGTTCTCAATTTATTAATGTCTCTAAATGCAACTACCGAGGGTTCTTAGTCTATTATGAGTAGATATGCATCGCACTTCAAGAATACATTTTGTAAACTACTCTTTAGTGGAGTCCTTGATGGTTTAAAGAGCAACAATTGTTTTCTAGAAGCAAAAGAACGCTTAGAAATCATAGATACTACCTTTAACACTATTTCAAAGTTGACAAAGTTCTTTCGATTAGGGTGGCATCTATATTTCCAGCGTGATTGCAAACAACAACATATTCTTCAAATGATATCATCTATTTTAAGGCAACGACCATCGAACCTTTGAATGAGAAGCTATTTTCTAGGTTAATAGCAATTAAATGCACATAAAACTGACAACGATAATGGAAAGATATTTTCTATGTTAATTGCAATCAAATGCACATAAATTGATAATGATAAACATGATGATAAAACTGATACGCACAGTGGTACTATATCTAAACATCCATGTGCAAAATCAAATCTTAATGAAATTGACAATCCTACAACTCACTGCATTTTTTTTTTTTTGGAAGCATTCCAAAGATTCTTTCCCATTAATAAACAAGTAAGGACCACATTGTTATATTCACAAAGCTTATTGTTATGAACATAAAATAAGATTATAATTAAATAATTTATAGCTAGGTTCGTATGAAAGGAGGTGTCTCCTCATCATGAATGTCCAAACCATATTTAAGGCCAAGACATCATTGTATTATTCATCATCCAATATATTATTATTAATCATATTCTTTATTAAAAATGATAGTCAGATTCGACTAATGAAAAACCAGATTCGGTTGCTCCATTTGGTATTAGAGCGGATTCACTCCTGCACTCTAAGCTCAAACTCGGCTCATCAATTCCTGATTTCTTCTGCTGCCCTCCACTCCCACACTCCATATCACTTCACGATCCTCCCTTTGCTCCACCTTCATGAATCCCGTGCCACTATTTAGGGTTTCCCTACAATATAAGACATTGTTCAAAAAAAATGTAAAAAAAAAAAGAAAAAAAAAGGTAAAAAAAAAAAAGAAAAAAAAAGGTAAAGTATTGAAAAGAAAGAAGAAAGTTAAAAAGAAAGATAAAAGAAAACAAAAGTGAAAAAACAAAAGAAAGTAAAAGAAAAAGAAAAAGAAAAGTAAGACCAACACATGGTTTTGCTTTCCAATTTCAACCTAGGTTGCACCCTCCCTCATTCCACTTAGCCCTACAAACAAAAACAATATTACTAAAAAGAATATTACTATAATAATATTAAAATTATTATATAATATTTTAAAACTTATTAATCCACCTTTTAATAAAATATTTAAATATAATGTTTTTATATTTATTATTTTATTTCAACACATAAATTAATTATAATAATTATTATTAATTCATTAATTATTTCAAAGACATTAGTTGTCTTTTATTCCTCCATAAGTCAAAATAAAATTCCAAATACAGACATCTGCATAAAAGGACTGAGGCTATGATGGAATTAAAAGACAAATTTGAGAAATTGGAGAAGGACATCAAGGCCCTCGTTGCCAACCAATAAAAATTCAGAGAAGAAACGAAAAATAACAAGGCACTTAAGAAAGAAATCAAAGAAGATGTTGTTCTAGTACTAGGAAGAAAACTTGATGACATAGTAGACATCATGCACCGGAAACGAAAAGAATTAGATGACGAGATGTGTGTGATGACACAGAACATAAGCACCATGGCACAAAAATTGAGCATCATGACACAGAACCAGAATACCATGATAATGGAAATGTTACAAAAACTAAGGTCTAATACAAACCATATCAGTAACTCAGATATGTTGGACCACTATGTCAACAAAAATGAGAGTAACAAAATTGATCAAGACAAGGAGACTAAATATCGTAGGGATGACCAAAATGCCAATAATATATTTGATAAAGATAAGCTCGACCAAGATCATAATGAGAGTCAAGCTAGTATCATTGACAATAAGGATGATCCATACAATGACAAAAGATGGATCCTACAATATGAAAAGGAATCCAAGTCAAAGGAATCAAATATTGTAGATTCATCTTCTACCTTAACTGTTCTACCACCCTGGAGAAACCTAAATCTAACACTATCAGGTGACTTCGAGTTTGAGAAGCCTCACGAAATGCCACTTCTCGATATAAATCGTAAGGATAATAAAATGGAAACATTACGTGATGACATCATGAGTATTGTGGGACAAGCAGTCTCTAAAAAAACGCTTGATATGGCCAGTCACAAAAATATTCCTTGTATTCATGTACATGGAAAATGGGACAACAATAATAAACATAATGGGGTACAAATTCAAGTTACAAATGAAAGGAAAATGACAAACTATTGCGTAAAGACCAACCACATACCTAATACAAGTTCTAAAAAAGACATAAATGAAGTAATGACACTGTTCCAACACAAAACTAGAATAGAAAGACAATAATCTAAGCTTTAAGGACAAAGCTCCCTTAAAGGGAGTGGCAATGTAATGAACATAAAATAAGATTATAATTAAATAATTAAATAATTTATAGTTAGGTTAGTATGAAAGGAGGTGTCTCCTCATCATGAATGTCCAAACCATATTTAAGGCCAAGACATCATTATAATATTCATCATCCAATATATTATTATTATTCATATTCTTTATTAAAAATGATAGTCGGATTCGACTAATGGACAACTGGATTCGGTTGCTCCACTTATAGACTATAAATTAATATGAGGAAGGACCACATTGTTATATTCAGAAAGCTTATGGACAATAAATTAATACGAGGCTTAATAAAATCCTTGTGCAGATGGTAACAGAAAAAGCCGATATAGTGATGGAGGCAGCTGGAGCCAGAGCAGAAAATCAAATCTTTGACAATATTGGGTATAGAACAGCTAAAGCTATACATAAAACTTTGAATTATTGATGGAGCCAGATAGAGCCATGGCAGAAAATTGAAAATCTGACAATATTGGCTATGAACCAACCAAAGTAATAAGCGAAGAAGATCAGAATTGTAGAAAAAGGTTGGATATCCACATCAAAGGAGTTGATGTATGTACAATAGCAAGTTACTTGAAAGGATTTCTACTCACTATCTATCTTTTTTAAATACAATTTGTTTTTTTATTACCATTGTCATGGTTAAATAATCACACTAAATAGAAAACCCTATTAAAAATGAATAACATATCAAGAACCACACAGTAGCAATATCCATATGCCATTGCAAAGGAATTTTAAGTCATTGCTGACTGATGTTCAAGAATTGAGGAGATACAGTTTCCATGTGTTCGCACTCATAAGCTACCCATGAATTCATTATATTACTCTTCTAAAAAGTGGAAGCTTTTAAAGAAACATAACCTTCTAAAGATTCTTCACTACAAAATCTAGTTGCCGAAAGAAAATAATAACAAAGAGGATGGAACTCAGCAAAGAGCTCCTGGCATCAAGATCCTATTTCAAGCTCTTACATCCCAAACTCAGAATCCAATAACAAACATACTAAGGGAAAAGTTTGATAAAAGTACTTGTTTTCTTAAAAAAAAAATAGTGATCTCTTTTAACTAAATTGAAATTATTGGGGTGCCAGATAAATGGGTGGTTTGCAAACGAAGGACATAACAGAAGTGCGTCTCTGCATGACCGGATTCACCTACGCTGCCCGCATCCATCCATCTAACTAAGTAGAGAGGTTGGGCTGAAGAAGCCATCTATAGCGCATCGCTTCGGTCGGGACAAACAATAAGGGAAAGCAATTATTGGTTGGAATAAAATGTATGATCCCTCCCCGGTAGAATGCCCTATTCCGGGGGTAGCCACTTCCTATCTTAAACTGATTAATTCTAACTTCCCCAGTCATCCCGGTGGGTAAATTGATTTGATTGGATTTATTTTTGCTTGCATTTGATCGGAAACAGAATCGAAGCCATGGGATGACCAACCGAACCCGCTTGCTTTTTTGTAGTTCAGAGTCATTGTCTTGATGGATGGTCTCAGAATAGTTAAAAGAAGGAATTAACTGTATGGCTCAATAAACTAACTATGCAGTGTGTTGTAGGCTCTAACGACAGCACTTAAGAAGGACACATTTCCACCAGTCTATTTACCATCCCGATAGGGCGAGGAAGCTAAGAACGCGAGGGAACATCTGCTCTAAGAAGCAGTAAAAATGCATCCATGCATTTTAGCCATAATGCATTTCGACATAACATTACATCTGAGAATATTCCAGCATGGACACTATGGAGATTGTGGAGGAATGCACATGAGGACCTATGGCTCCAATGGTGGGTGAAGGACTGTCAATAGTAAATTTACAGGTTCGAAGCAAATGCACCCATGCATTTTCGCTGAAAAAACACATAACTAATCACATCTATGTATTTTCAACAAACAAATTTACAAGTTCGAAATAGATGCATCTATGTATTTCCCCATTAACTTGTAAAAAACATAATTGGACACAACCTATGGAGAAAGTGCGGCATCTACCTTGAACAAAGAACGCAACTTCCTCTTGAAAATGCGCTCCAACCCACCACTGCCACCTCGTTCAATTACTGCTAAACCACAATGCCGAAGTCTTTGTTTCTTTAATAGTGGAGATACTATACATGTGATCACGAAATAAGGTGAACATATACAGCAGGCACCCAAGCTCTATCCTACAGGAAACCAAGCACAAGCAACGAAACTCTACCCTTTCAACAAGCACTCGATGGATGACTCAAACTCTCTCCTGCACACAAGCACTCAAACTCCCTCCTACAGGAAAGCAGCAAGTGCAAGCAATGAAACAACAATGAAACTCAATCCCTTCAGCAAGAACCCGATGGATGACGTGCACTTGAACTCTCTCAACAAAATCCATGAAAGAAAACCCAATACAAATCGCGAAATAGTGGCATGACCTCCCTCACTAGCAGAGTTGGAATTTGATAGGCATTTGCTCGTTTTTGGTCATTTTTCCCGTCAAATACGGGTTAAAATATTTCAAGACCGTTTTATTGAACAATCGAAAAATTTCATAAACCGGCAATTTGAATGTTGAAGGTTAAACCAAAACGTCATTACAATATTAACAGGCTCTTGACGGTTGAATTTTCCACCAAAACGTCATTAAGCCCTTAAACAGGTTAGACAGGTGGCACCGTGGCAGGGCTGGATCCTAGAATGGTGACACAGGTGCACCATCCACATGATTCATGAATAATCAATTTTTATGGGCATGAGGGCATCCGGACCATCGGTTAATGGCACTGAGCGCTGAGCGGAACTTGGAACTGGAAGCCGCAGACTGGTAGGTAGTGTGCCATAATGCCATTGAATGCTGCCGTTTGTGTAATATTGAGGATTCAGGAATGAGGGTCTTGTTCGGACTGTTCCAATGTTGCATTTTCCAGACTCCAGACTCCAGAGTTTAGACTCCATTCGGAAATTGGATTCGGCACTGGCAGTGGGAAATTGGAATTTGCACTGGGCACTGGGTAGAGCAAGGAACGAGACGCAGGCCGCAAGCTTGACGGATTGAAGAACGACACGTAGGCCGCAAGCTCTCCAGTGGGAATGTTCCTCGTTTAGTGCTTGTTTCCAGTGGAGAACGAACCTCGATCTTACGCCACAGATATTGGAGAACTAGTTTCACCGGCAGGCCAGGTTCGATGGGCACTGGGGGCCGTGGGGCAGACAAGTTACACTTCCTTCCACCTGGGTTCTCTTTGCTCCGCATCTCTATCACCTACAAAGTATCTAGAACCCTGAAATAGAGGAATGATTCATGAATATAGGCTTGCTGGACTAGAGCAAAGACAAATGAGCTTCATGGGATTAGAGAATGCGACTGAAGCCTAAGATCACTGCACTGCTTTCTCTCAATAATTGTTTAATTGGGGAGATTCAATTTTAGGTACATTCTATTTCCATCTTGACAGTGCATTGCTATTAGAATTTATATGCATAATAGAGGGGAGGGTTTTTATGGTTTTGATCTCCAGACTCCCAGAACCTCTAGGAGGCTAGGCCCATTTATTATGTTGGTCCCATTTCTATTTTTGTTTCTGGTACCTTATCTGAAAAACCAGAAACTCAAGATATTGAAATATTTTTGGAAATTACCTTGATGTTTCCTACTCTTGAGCTGAATTCAGCAATCCAAAAATGATGATGGGTTTTTGCTCGGAATCATGTCCCTAATCTTCCTTACGTCTGAAAGAAATTGCCCGATTTTGGACACACTGATACTGATTCCATTCTAAAAGAAGAATAAGCCTTTAATTCTAGGATCCCATGGGCATGCTGTATTGCAATCCATCCTCAGGGGCCAGGGCTACTGAGACAGGATCCAACAACCTGCATGTTATTCTAATCAGTGATACCCAATCAATGGATATCCAAGAAACTCATCATCGTTGTTCTTCAGTCCCGTACTGCGATCGATAATGGAACTAACTTGAATGATAGAAACAATGCATTCGCTGTCAGTGCTATTATGTCTTTCTTCAATTTCCTCTGCAAATTCAAACATTAAGGAATTAAGAGAAATTAACAATAGTAAGTTTGATAAGCTCAGGCTGCTCAGCCTTCTATTATATCGATATAAATCTAAAAGGGCATGCACATTAGATTCTCTTGGCTTTTCTTAGATCTTCTGATGACATAATGTAGGTATCCATCGATTGCAATGCACTGAAATGGAGCTTGGCTAGGGGGTTCATCATATCCAATGGGCTAATATTATATCAAAATGTATCTACCTTTATTGTTTGTATCTCCAGTGTCTTCTTCTTTACCGTTACCTAAAAGATGCAACATTACATTGCGGATAATTTCTTATATATCCATTGTGACATACTGCATTATTTCATGATTTTATGGAATCTTATTTAGCTTTGTTGCAAGACTGGAAGGTTTTCTATCAAGGAGAGGTCCCATTTGAAGAGCCAATATAATATACTTAGTCACAAGATATATGAATGGTGTAGCTCCCTATATCTCTCTCTCTTGAGCCTTTTAAAGCGAGCACCTGAGATCTCGCTCGCCTTTTATTCAATAGTTCATCATAGTCCAGGGTCTTTCTTCGAGTGCTTAAAAACCAAGAATCCAACCTAGCTCAAATGCCCTGTACCCACTGTCACATTTCCCCCTCATATCCCTCTAGTTGACCTGAATGCATATGGAGACTGTTATAGCAACAATTCACCTGCAAACGATTAGTAGTTCAGATGAAAATGATACAATGAAACTCAGATGATGGAAGGAAAATATCGAAGTGTTGTCTTGTGGTTGTGTTTCTGGAACAGAGCACGTGACACATGAATTGCACTTGTTGTCTTTTCTTTTTGTCAGGTTGATCAGGGAAACTTGCAACATATGTTGAATTACCATTTGAGATTAACAATTGTGGCCAATGGCCATTGTTGCGTCGTAGTTTAGTGTTTCGGTAGGGAGGATCTATTTGTCTATTGTTCCAACTTTTCTTCTTGCTCACCTAGTGTTGTTGGGTTGTCCATATATTAGGATTCTTTCTTTTTGTCCCCATATTTGCCCCCAGAAATTCAATATTTTCTTCCCTTAAGTAACCATTAGGTAAAAATCCCAATGCTCTATCAACTGAGCTATACACCCAGGGGCCAGGAGAGGCAAGATTCGAACCTCCGAAGAATACATCTAACAGATTTATGGTCTACCGCTTTCGACCATTCGGACACTCTCCATATAAGCATTGTATTTATTGGAGTCTCGTATAATAATCTAGTCTTAGGAACTATCTGGCTGACCACAACTATGATTCACCTGCTCAAAGGGCATGCACATTAGATTCTCTCACCAACTATCCTGTCAGTGACTAAGAGGGGAGAAAAAGTAGCGCGAAACCCTATGAAATCATTTACTCCATTCCCAGATGTATTAACAGCCTACAGGCACTCGATCATCCACTCTATTAGTGATGTATTGAATTGACATGAATAACCACATTATTGCTTGAATTTAAACTTATACATGCTATAAGAAACTTACTATGTGTTGGAAACTAGGGTGCACACATTATACATATAATGGTAGATACAAAAAATAAATAAAAGTCATTTCTTTATTAATGCTGCAAAAATACATTTCTCACACACAACTTTGAAAAAGAAAAATCGGTCAAACATTGAAAAATAGGCAAAAATACAATAAAAATGCACAAAGCATTACAGACCTACACACACACACTCTGATACATTGCCTCTTTTTTTTCTTTCTATAGGAAAATCTCACTGGGAAACTTCAAGGGATGCTTCCCCTCTTTCCTAGTATCCCTAATAAACCTGTCAACATAGGCTAGTGCAACTCAACCAAGGGGATTTGAGCTAATCCCTTGGGCTTACTTTGTCAGCTTGTATTCCACAACTTGCACCAAATTGTGTGGAAGAGATAGTTTATAAAGGGTCAACCTCTTGCCTGCCACAGATGTGGAAATAGTTCAAAAATATTACATGCTTTTATTCCAGTGCCATGCTTTAATTTTGAACACTTTAATGAGGCACAAAAACTGGGCAATACTGATCATAGCCTTGATTGTTATCAAGTCAAGGTTCCACTTTAGGATTCTGAAAGGGTATGATATCTAAGGCTGTTATTTAGTCAGAAATTTTACAGTTAATTCAATCTCTAACTGACACTTAATTGTTTATGTTTATATCTATAAACATTGTTTTTTTTTAAGTACTTCCCTTAAGCTCAAAGAGAAATATAACAATTTTCCCAAAGCGGTTGGGCCCCCCAAGTGTCATGTTTACATGGGAAAAGTAGGCCCTTGAGCAGAAAACTAATGAACATAATCACTTATGTTTTGCTAAGTTGCTGTGACAGGGTTTCATTCTTCTGTCAAGATTCAAAATCACTAAGGAATTGCACCAGACCCTTATTAATTATATCTTTAGGGGAATTGACCCTGGTGGGTGGCCTGATATGCTGCCATCTTCACTACTGAATGGAAACCCCATTCGCATAAATATTGGTGATTGATGAACACCAGCCATGAATTACAAAAACAAATCTCATTGTTTTTCCATTGATGATTTTCAGATGTTTACACAAACACTTATCACTTTTTGTGCTAGTGATCTTTTAGAACTCCCTTCTTTTCTATATTTCTTATGAATTTGTGTACTGCCTTTTCTAATGGATTTTTTACTAAACTGCAAAACTTATAAAGCTACATTATTAGTTGGACTTTTTATGGAGCTCCAATTTCAATCTTTGCAAGTGCAATATAGTTTTTTTTTCATAATCTCTCCTTATTCTCGAGATTTTGATCACTTGGACAGGGATTCACCCATAACATTCACATTTTCTTTATGAATTCTTATCTCCTCCTAGTAGAGATATAAATTTGGATGCAATCTAATGTGATAGTATGGGGTGGTTTTATTGGTTTTTGTATTATTGTATTTTGGAATGATGTATTTGAAATGCTATCATACATTCCCTTATTTTTATTGCTTTATCTTTAATACCTTGTAGACATGCTAAGCCAGAAGTGATTGGATTGTTTAGAATTTCAGTTTGTAGCAGTTAGAATCTTGTTGACATGTTAAGCTATCATATTTGACACTAAGATGGAACAAGCACAACTAGACTTTAATCAAGTTCTAGCTTGAGGAAACTGAAAAACAATGAACATACATCAGAAGTATTACCCTGCCATTGAATGCCGAGCGGCGTCTGCCTAGTGCCATTAACCGATGGTCTGAAACCATCCGATGCCCATAAAAATTGATTATTCATGAATCACGTGGATGGTGCACCGTGTCACCATTCCAGGCTCCAGCCCTACCACCTGTTTAAGGGCTTAATGACGTTTTGGTTGAAAATTAAATTGTCAACAGTCTGTTAGGATCGTAATGACGTTTTGGTTTAAACCTAAACTGTCAAATTGCCGGTTTATGAAATATTCCAATTTCCGGTCATTCAATAAAATGGTCTTGAAATATTTTAACTCATATTTGACGGGAAAAATGACCAAAAACGGGCAAATGCCGATCAAATTCCAACTCTGATCTACCACTGCTAGTCTTCCAGTCTGCCATTAACCAATGGCCCATGACAATTATTATTTGAATCAAAATTCATATGGATGGTGCACCATGTCACCATTCCATCCCTGCAAGGTGGACAACACTGTTTTAGAGGCATAATGACATTTTCATGAAAAATTAAACTGTCGTTTTGACGTTCTACCAAATACTTCAGTCGTTTAATAAAACGGGAAAATGCCAAAAGTTGTAACAATATTTCAAGTTTGTTTGTATGTACATATTATCTTTGTTTAAAAAATTATGTTCAAACATGTATAATTTATCATTAATTTTGAAGGGTACTAGTTGTTTCTATGTTTTTTCCGTTGTCATTTTAGATTAAATATTTCATATGAAGTAAAATGATTGTTTTTTCTTTGCTATTATAGTAAATTATATCAATAACAATATTACTGTGGAATTTTCATTGTGGTTTATCCCTTTTACCCTTGCTTAAAACATGTTTTTTATTGTTTTTATTGTTATTGTTATTGTTTATAGGTATATAGTTTCACTAGAAATGCCTTCAAAAAAGAAGGGGCAATCGAATTTGGACAAATTTTATGGCTATTCTACAATGCCAAAACCCTCCAATGCTGATGATATTCCATCTATCCCTAACCTGAATGATATACCTGACCTGAATGATATACCTGACTTGAATGATGAAACTAATGAAGACGTAGATGTAGACCTTGTTGACGATTTAGAAATGTTTGGTCATGAAGAGGGTGGTTGTAGTAGTGAGAGGAAAAGGAAGACCTCATGGAAACGTGAATTTCGAGAAGATTGGAAGATCAAACACCCCTGGGTCTATGCAATCAATGTTGTCAATGGCCTTACTCACATGAAATGCAAGCTCTGTGAGAAATACAAAGCTCAAGGTCCATGGGGTATTGGCACTGGATGCAAGACAATTCAGTATGATGCTATGGCAACTCATTCAAAATCACTTATTCATCAAACATTAGTTCAAAAAAATTTGTATGAAACTCAAAAATTGACAAAGTCCATTCCATAACACATTATGCATATTAATGATGCCAACAAGGACAAGGTGATAACCACAATGAAATTAGCATATTTTATTGCAAAAAAGGATATTGCAATTGCTACTTACGAAGATCTTTGGAAACTTCAGATGCACTTGCAGACTCCAAACATCCCTAATCGAGTAGATTATTGTTCCTATTTGTTAGGTATAACTCCCGATTGATGTTTATTACATTGCCAAAAGCTATTATTTATACATTAGATGTGGCGGTTGAAAACCAGCCTTTTCACCTTCCTATCTATTCATATTCCTATCTATTTACAATAATCCCGACGGATTATTCTAACAATCCCCCTCTTAATCCGAAGGGATGTTCGTAAGTCCGAGCATGTTTCTGAATTTTTCAAACTTTTCTCGTCCAAGCGCTTTGGTGAAGATGTCTGCAACTTGATCATTCGTGGAACAATGTCGAAGATGGACTATTTTGGCCTCTACATGATGTCGAATCAAATGATACTTTGTTTTGATGTGTTTGGTTCGATCATGGAATCTAGGATTCTTAGCCAACTTAATTGCAGAAGTATTGTCGACCAACAATGGAGTGGAGTTCTCTTGTTTTTCTTGCAAATCTTCAAGTATCTTCCTGAGCCATACTATTTCTTTCGTTGCTTCAACTGCAGCCACATATTCTGCTTCTGTTGTTGAATCTGCTGGAACTGACTGTTTGCGAGATCTCCATGAAACAGCTGCTGATCCAAGACTCATACTGTATCCAGAAGTTAATACTCTTGTATCCTTATCGCCATCAAAGTCTGAGTCTGAGTACCCAATAAGTTTGAAGTCATCCACTTTAGAGTG
>LPNX010965505.1:76043-95062 GCA_001517045.1 Pseudotsuga menziesii | reverse complement strand
ATGATGATGATGATGAGTATGATGATGATGAAGGTGATGTTCATGGTGACGATGATGATGATGTTCATGATGTTGATGGTGATGATGATGATGATGATGTTCATGACGTTGATGAAGATGTTCACGATGTTGATGGTGATGGTGATGATGATGATGTTCATGATGTTCATGATGTTGATGATGAGGATGATGATGATGGTGGTGATGGTGATGATGATGAGGCTGATGATGATGATGTTCACGATGTTGATGGTGATGATGAATGATGATGATGACGATGGTGAAGGTGATGAGGATGATGAGGATGGTGATGATGATGAGGATGATGTTGATGGTGATGAGGATGATGAGGATGTTCATGATGTTCGTGATGTTGATGATGATGATGTTCGCGATGTTGATGGGCATGATGACTGAGGATGATGAGGATGATGAGGATGATGTTGATGGTGATGAGGATGATGAGGATGTTCATGATGTTCGTGATGTTGATGATGATGATGTTCGCGATGTTGATGGGCATGATGACTGAGGATGATGAGGATGATGAGGATGATGTTGATGGTGATGAGGATGATGAGGATGTTCATGATGTTCGTGATGTTGATGATGATGATGTTCGCGATGTTGATGGGCATGATGACTGAGGATGATGAGGATGATGAGGATGATGTTGATGGTGATGAGGATGATGAGGATGTTCATGATGTTCGTGATGTTGATGATGATGATGTTCACGATGTTGATGGTGATGATGAATGATGATGTTGATGGGCATGATGATGTTGATGGTGATGATGAATGATGATGTTGATGTTGATGATGATGATGTTCACGATGTTGATGGGCATGATGACTGATGATGATGAGGATGATGAGGATGATGTTGATGGTAATGAGGATGATGAGGATGTTCATGATGTTCATGATGTTGATGATGAGGATGATGATGATGATGTTGACGGTGATGATGATGAGGATGGTGATGATGATGTTCACGATGTTGATGGTGATGATGGATGATGATGAATGATGATGATGAGGATGATGATGAGGATGATGATGATGATGTTCATGATGTTGATGGTGATGATGATGATGAGGATGATGATGATGTTCATGATGTTGATGATGAGGATGATGATCATGTTGATGATGATGATGTTGATGATGTTGATGGTGATGAGGATGAGGATGATGTTCACGATGATGACTGAGATGATGATGATGTTCATGAAATTGATGGTGCGGATGATGAGGATGATGATGATGATGAATGATGATGATGTTCATGATGTTAATAGTGAGGATGATGATGATGATGTTCATGATGTTGATGGTGATGAATGAGGTTGATGATGATGATGAGGATGATAATGATGAAGGTGATGTTCATGGTGAGGATGGTGATGATGTTCATGATGTTGATGGTGATGATGATGATGATGATGTTCATGATGTTGATGGTGATGATGAGGAGGAGGAGGATGATGATGATGTTCATGATGTTGATGTTGATGATGAGGAGGAGGAGGAGGAGGAGGATGATGATGATGATGATGTTCATGACGTTGATGAAGATGTTCACGATGTTGATGGTGATGGTGATGTTCATGATGTTCATGATGTTCATGATGTTGATGATGAGGATGATGATGATGATGTTGATCGTGATGATGATGAGGCTGATGATGATGATGTTCACGATGTTGATGGTGATGATGAATGATGATGATGACGATGGTGAAGGTGATGAGGATGATGAGGATGGTGATGCTGATGAGGATGATGTTGATGGTGATGAGGATGATGAGGATGTTCATGATGTTTGTGAAGTTGATGATGATGATGTTCACGATGTTGATGGTGATGATGAATGATGATGGATGATGATGATGATGTTCACGATGTTGATGGGCATGATGACTGATGATGATGAGGATGATGAGGATGATGTTGATGGTGATGAGGATGATGAGGATGTTCATGAAGTTGATGATGATGATGTTCACGATGTTGATGGTGATGATGAAGGATGATGGATGATGATGATGATGTTCACGATGTTGATGGTGATGATGGATGATGATGAATGATGATGATGAGGATGATGATGATGATGTTCATGATGTTGATGGTGATGATGATGATGAGGATGATGATGATGATCATGATGTTGATGATGAGGATGATGATGAGGATGAGGATGATGATGATGATGGTCATTATGTTGATGGTGATGATGATTATGAGGATGATGATGATGAATGATGATGATGTTGATGATGATGTTCATGATGTTGATGGTGATGATGACGAGGATGATGATGAGTATGATGATGACGATGTTCATGATGTTGATGGTGATGGTGATGATGATGAGGATGATGATGAGGATGATGATGACGATGTTCATGATGTTGATGGTGATGATGATGATGATGAGGATGAGGATGAGGATGATGATGATGATGTTCATGTTGTTCATGGTGATGATTATGATAAGGATGATGAAGGTGAGTATGATGGTGATGATGATGACAATGACGACGATGGTGATAATGTTGTTGATGATGATGATGGTGATGGAAATGATGGCAATGGTGATGATGATGATGATGACGAAGGTGATGATGATGATGATGATGTCGATGGTGATGATGAAGGTGATGATGGTGAAGATGATGATGATGAAGATGGACATGATGAAGATGATAATGATGATCATGGCGATGTTGATGATGATAATGATGGTGATGGCAATGTTGATGATGAGGAAGGTGATGATGATGACGAGGAGGATGATGATGATGATGATGACAACGATGGTGATGACGACGATGTTCATGATGATGATGACGATGTTCATGATGTTGATGGTGATGATGATGATGATGATGATGATGGTGATGATGAAGCTGATGATGATAATGATGATGAGGAAAATGATGATGGCGATGGTGATGATGATGATGATGATGATGATGATGAGGAAGGTGATGATGATGATGATGATGAAGATGAATATGAAGGTAATGAAGATGATGATCATGTTGATGATGATGATGAAGATGATGAGGAAGGTGATGATGTTGATGACGACGATGGTGATGATGATGTTCATGATGTTGATGATCATGAAGTTGAAGATGATGATCATGTTAATGATGATGATGATGATGAAGTTCAAGATGATGATCGCTACTTTTGCTTTTAAATAACGCGCTCGTGTTTTGGCTCTTTATAACGCGCACGCGTTTTGGTTTGTTAAAACGTGCACGCGTTTTGGTTTGTTAAATTGTGCATGCGTTTTGTTCTGTTTAAATTCAAAAATTTCTTCCCTCCAAATGATAAGGCTGAGCCTCCACCCATGCTTTCATGGAATTCCTATGCCTATGTGTCTTCTTTGTACTTTGCTTTGGATTCAACATGCCTATGCCTTGGAGTATGATAAACCATGGCAAATTCAGCATTATATCAATATTTTCAATATGCTCGTGTTTAGCGGTTCGTCTGATTATGCTGCACACCTCCATTTTTTATGAGATTTTAGAAACAGATATGGTTTTTTTGCAAATTCTAAATATGTAAATTTTAACAAGAATACATAATTTTCTCTATTTTTTTCTTATTTATCTTCTGTCATCACTCCTCAACTCAAAAAACACACTGGTAGTGTTTCGTCCATATCTCTTTCGTTTCTCAACCATTTAAAAAAAAATTGTATGGTGCACTAAAGAACACCAATCTCTACATGCTATAAAAAACCCATTTCCAAATAATTGCATTAAGACATTCAAACACTGCACCCACAAATGATGTAATGTTTTCGAGGTTTGATCTCTTAGATAATTAAAAAAAAATTAAAAAAATTATTTTTATTATTGGAAAAATAGCCGTGCACTAGTCCTATATGTTCTCTATATGTATAATGGTTTTCGTAAGTTTATTCCATCATTTAGACACTCAGACGCTGCACCCACAAAAACATATACCTTATAATTTGTCCAAAAAATAAAAAGTGCCCGTTAAAATTTATCTAACTTTAGATAGTTAACGGCATTTTCAATAGAAAAAAAATATATATTTGGAAAGGTCATTCAATTTCCTACATTTCTAGTTTTTTACTGATCGCAAGATTCATTGTGTAAGTGTCTCAAAATATGCGTCCAAGTTGATGGATGTCTATTTTTTCAGTTTTGCATTGCATCTAACGCGCCAAAAGAGACCCTCAACTTCTTGCACACACCCTTCCCAAGATAGTTAATTTAAAAGTTAATATATAGCTATAGCACTTAATATAACAAAGCTCACTTACTCCGAGTTTTATGCAGATTGACTAAACCTTGTGTAGTGTTCCACTCTCACATGGACTACATATAAGTTATCACATGAGCTATTTTTTATTTTTTATTTATTTTTTCGTACCACAGTTTTTGATTTTTTGATAATTGTTAATTATAAATTTTGAACTAAGCTTATAAAATCAATCTAGATGATACACTTCTCTCATTCTTGTCCATATATAAAAAAATAGATGATCATCCATCCAAAATTATAAGATATATATACTTTTCAACATACATAATCATTTATAATTTCCAATATTTTAAAAGTAATCCTTTTTAATTTAAGATTAATAATTTATTATAGCATTTCATTTATAACTTAATAATTCATCTAATATATCTTATTGACTATTTAATTTCTGTTCGTCCTATAAAATATTTATTTTATGAGAATGGAATTAAAAAAAAAATACCGTTCTTCATTAATAATAAACTATAAAAATCTATACTTGAAACAGTCACATGCTCGACAATTAGGGATCCCCACCGACCAAAAGTTATAATCTACGAAAAGAAAAGAAAAAATGTCGGCTCCTTATAATTTAGAATGTATCTATTTCAATTAATTGCCGTATCAGTCCAGTGAAATTTTCAAGCTGCGGCCGTGCTGAATATTTACGTGTCAAAACAGGGAGGTGCGTTCATAGTTCGACAGCTACCATGGAGGCTAGTTTTTCGTCCTGCTTTAAATGAAGGGAGCTGGCAGCCATTACTGGATACCACTAGCGCTCTTGCTGCATGTAGCTTGCACTGATTCTTTTTCCCATAGTTGACAAATAGACAATTCTCTTTTTTCATTATCATGTCACCAAAGGGATCAAAATTCAAGCAGTCATAGTCCGTCAGTGAAAGGGCATTGAAAATTTGCAAGTAATTTAAAATGGGGTTTTTAATTTTTGTCATTTTAATAAAAAATGTAGCTTTTAAATTAAAATTACATTAAAAAGGCTAAGATAAAAATTGCCCATCAATAATTTTTGTGATTTCTATCTAAATTTACTTAATACATATCTACCTTATACGTGTACCAGATGGCATCGTGGTATCTATTTATTTAAAAGTGAAAACTCATCAAGCGCATTAATGGCTTCATGGATATCGACATGTACTTGCCTCCAAGATATTTCATATCATATTAAATGAGAAGATCCACTGCGATCGGGAGGGGCATTGTCAATTGAATCCCTGGACGAGATGATTATCAGTGGCTGCTTTCCCAATAACGCCACTTACACGGGCTTTGTCAGCAGGGTAGATTTACTGAAGCTGCTTAGAAGATCCACTGCGATCGGGCCGCTTCGGGCGGGGCATTGTCAATTGAATTCCTAGACGAGATGATTATCAGTGGCTGCTTTCCCAATAACGCCACTTACACAGGCTCTGTCAGCAGGGTAGATTTATTGAAGCTGTTGTTCTTGTGAATGACATGGTGGCCATAGTTTGTGAGCTCGATGTTGTCATCTACAATCCTTTGATTGATGGGCTCTGTAAAATGTGCGAGCTCGATTTTTCCAGAGAAATGCAGATTCTCATGGTTGAGAAGGGGATGGCCCCAGATGTTTTTACCTACATTAGTTTGTTCAGGTGCTCTTTGATGCGGGTTTGTTTGACGAGGATCTGGGGTTGATGCAGGAGATGAGGGGCAAGGGAATAGTGCCCAATAGTGTGACTTATACTACTCTGATTAATGGCTTCACCTAAGCAGATAGGTTCAGATTCGGGCCATCAAAACACCAATAAGATCTCGATTCCCCCCAAGCTATTTGATCTTCTCCACAAAACGCTCATGAGGGAGCTCGCCAGATGGGCATGTCCAGCGCCTCCTCTCCGGCACCTTGTTTTGGTCTACAACCGATTCAGGGTTCGGTCCACCGACAAAGTTAAACATCATTTATATGGTTGAAGATGGAGTTAAAAAAAGGATTGGCAGGTCGAATGAGTTGCTTTCTGTTCCCATTGATTTGATGTTGCGATCACTACGAACCATCACCAAGCTAAATAACCCCTGGGATTAGTAAGGCATGGCCTCTATTTCCACTTTTTAGAAGTCATAAGCGGAATATATTCTTTAATACATAATATATGACCAATCAATTACCCCCTCTGCTCTGAATAACGGGTTGTTCCAGCAGCCCCCATTACGGCTCTAAAACATGGTATCTTCACCCTTGACGAGTGGTTTTTATGGTATCTTATCAATTTTAATGAATTTGAATTTTTTTAAGATAGTTTATAGTCTTAAATCTCAATTTGTTAGAATACAAAAAAAAATATTTTTGTTGTTATATTGGTTGTACATGTAATAATTTTGTATAATTAATTTTTTTAGTACCTTAAATAAATTAATTGAAATACATTGTTTTTAAATGAAATGTACAATTAATTTATTAGTGTAATTTGAAATGTGAGCTTTTTGAAAGCCCTTCATTGTTGAAGGACTCCATGAATATATAACCTTCCATATGAAATTATGAAATTAAAACCAGCCCTTTAGTCTTGATCCGTGGTGACTCACCAACACTTATCAAATCTCTAATAAAACAACGTACCACGGACCGCCATTAAAGCTAAGGCAATAGGAAAGTTCCACGTCGTTTGACCTGCAAGGAGAGGAGACAATCCGATATTTGTCTGAACTTTGATATTATTTATATTCCCACCCAGCAATTGCAACATGGTTGCTCATGTGACTGTGTGAACCTAACTTTCCATGTGACAATAGAGTTGGATACAGTTCATGGTCGCTCAGAAAGTTCCAATGTGATGGGAATGGCAAGATGGAATCTCTTCTCTATTTGGCCGCGATCTTGATTTTCTACTTAAATTCTTATGACATCGACTAATCGAAGCGACATCTACATTGCAAATTGGAAAAATAGCACACAAAGGAATGGAGTTCACTTTCGAACAGACCGTTTGCACCGATCGGACAACAGCGGTCTATGAGCGGTCACGTCCGACGATCGCGGTCGTCCAATCGATGTGCAAATGATCGGTTAAATAGGATTCTCCCAAAGGAATACATGTGCAGATCGAGAGATGAATTGTACATTATCGAATGGAACAAAATAAACGAGGGCCCTGCATCCGACTTTACACTTCATTTTTGGACTTAAACACAGCCAATCACATGCTCTTACCAAACTTGAACAATTCCCGGTCGGTCGGTTGCAACTTTACTTGCAACATAGCACATGGAACATTAAAATAGTCATAATAATACGTAGTCCTGCATGTCGAACAATATAATTTTAAAGAGGGTTCATACCGCAAATTTTATATATATATAAATAAAGTGTGTTAAGAAATGATAATAATTTTTGGAATGGTTGTTTTTTAAGAGTGGCTAGACATTGTGTATATCTTAAGGAATTTTTATTGCTATTATTTTTTGAAACTTACTTTTAGGATGGACACTACTCATTTTGAGGGAATCACAAAGAATTGTTTTAGAGTAACGTTTTTTTTGTAAAGATGGATGGAGTGTTTACACAAAACATTGTTTCACATATTAATAAAAAAAGAATTACTGAAAATATGCATATTGATAAAGAAAAATATACATAGAAATAATTAAAATTATAAAAACTCAGCTTGGAGTTAGATAAAGTGAAATGAAAACAAAACAATATAAGAAATGTAATTAGATACCAAAACAAAACACTATAGAAAATGAAAATTAAATATTGAGAGGGTATATAAAATGGATAAATGGTAAAGGTTATACAAAGTAATTGATAAAAGTGTTGTATAAATTAAACTTTTCATCTTTTCTTACCTAAATAAGGTAAACCAAAACAAAACTTTATAAACTAAAATTTTCATCTTTTCATCTATTTTTTTTAGTTTCAAAGCTTCTTTTTTTTCCATGAAGATGAGTGGAGTGTCTACAACATAGGGTTTACT
The DNA here is from genome assembly GCA_001517045.1 of Pseudotsuga menziesii. Lineage (NCBI taxonomy): Eukaryota > Viridiplantae > Streptophyta > Pinopsida > Pinales > Pinaceae > Pseudotsuga > Pseudotsuga menziesii. The sequence continues at coordinate 86,807 of LPNX010965505.1, read as the reverse complement.
TACTCATGGAGAATTTTGTAACAACCCCAAATATTGGTAAAATAAAATAAAAATATATATTTACCACATGTAATAATAGAGAACCCTAGACACTACTTAGAGAGATGTCATAACTTACATATCCTTTCGTCTTGCCTTACAATCGAGTTGTTTTTAAGCTATTGTTAGCATATTTACATTATGGTGATTTCTCATTGTGACATTTCTTTACGGCGTAAGATAACTGTCTGTAAATAACCCTTTCTCATACTTCAGCTTGTTGTAGTTGTTTATTGGATTCTAAACTAGAGCTGTGCAAGGAGTGGTCATGGGCTTACTTAGTCATTGAGACTAATGCATGAGTCCTTCACTTTACTTTGAACAGGCTTTAGACAACAGTTAGAAGACAAATCTAAACAAAACGCCCAAGGAACGTCAACAAGGGGAAGACTATGGTTTGGAAAAGGACCTAATCCTAACTCCCTTCTGAAAGCTTTAACATTCATATTCAAAATGACGAAGGTATTTCAATTAAATCCAAAACTCACTATGGTCTGAAATCAAAACTTTTGATGCAAGTTGTAAACCAAGTATTGATCTTAAAAGCTTCAAGTTGAAAGGTGGTATAAGTTTTAAACCTTATAGCAAGGGTATGTGTTGTAATCTTGGGAGCCACATGCTCAACCTTAAAGGCTTGAAAAGATCGTTATCCTGCGCAATATTAATATGATTGCGAAAGGTTCAGGATAGGTTAATAAAAAGTCTACCTTCGGACCATGTGATGTCCATGAGGGTTCCAGCTCCCAGTCACTTCTTGGTTTGAAAAACCCTAAAATTTTAATTTTCTTGGGTAGGGAAACCTATTGTTTTGATGGATAGAAGTTTGAAGGAGGAGGTTGCTCTGCAACTCCATTTACCTTTCGGCTGCTAGAACCTTTTCCTTCCTTGGTTGTAAGATGAGAAAGGTTAGTATTTAATCTAACACCTTGGAAAGCTTCAAGTCCGTTAAGACCTGTCACGATTTCTGAAGGAAACTGCAAATCTTACTTTGGTGATTCATGTGTGCCTGTGAAGGCCGAACATGTATGCCATACTTCATTTTATTTATTGTTTCAAATCCCTTATCAAGCTTCAGGATGTTAAGGTTCTAATATATGATATGCCTTGTGTGTAGGTCGAAAGGAGATCTACAGGAAAAGGGTCGATCATTTGTTGCGAAGTCCCTCCTTTACTAGTAAGCACCATGCAACCACCCTACATGGCTCTTCAGGATACCAATAGGTTCTTGTGGTGTGTTTTTAAAGCATTGGGGTTTCCCACTAAGTTAGTCTGGTGTTTAAGGAAGGAGATGTTTCTACTTGGGTAATATACATTTACAATGTAAAGGTGGTTTACCAACGGTAGGTGACTATGTCACTTCTGTGTTTAAGTTGATTTTGAAACTTATTAATGTTGTCAATACCCATAAGGGTTTTGATGTTGTATGTGCGTCTATAATTTTACTTCCTTCTTATATCTTTTACTGTTTCTTTTTTTTTTAAAGATTTCTAAAGGGCATGTAAGCCATAAAACTTACTGTCATGACTTGAGCTTCAGACTACACAGTCTTTGTTGATAAGTTAATGTTGGTTCCCATTTGTTTGTTTTTCTTTTAAACTTAAGGGATGATACTCGTGGGCATTTCTTGCGTGAGTTAATTAATTTTTTTTTTGAAATTATATTATGCATTATTAAAAAACCTACAACAATTATAGTTATAAAGTCTCGATGTAATTGATAGCTTTAAACGCTAATGAGATTTGTCCCTGAACCCTTATCACTCCAAAATAGGGTTCAAAAGAAAAACATGTCTTAACTGACTGTGAAGAAATAAAGAGCACAGCTAAATCATATCTAGGTTTTCGTTGTTTTAAAGTTGTAAAGCTTTGTGCAATGTTTTGTTTATTTAAGTTTATTGGATAAAAGAAACTAGGGCAAGGCCCGTGAGACTGAAAACCCTAGAGTTGCATCCTGCAACCAGAATATGAATAGTCTAAATCTATAAATTAGTTGTAAATTTTCCCAACAAAACTTTTCTGTTTTATATTGAAAAGCTGTGAAAACTTGGATAGTTGTTATACTTTGATAATTTTATTCTACAATATTTGTCTTTGGGATTTTAAGCCATTATCTTAGCTTGATAACGATTTTGGTACTGGAATAAAAATAGCTTTGTTATAACCACCGAAGGTAATTCCAAGAATACTGTAAGCGACAAAAATGAAGGATGTAAGGAATGATGTTATATTTTATTTATATTTCTTGTAATGTTTAGTGGGACTCTGTTTATTAAAAATTTGCATCATCTTCTTGGATTGACAATTTACAATGATCTTCGGAATCATTTCCTTCAATACTTTAATTGTTTGAAAGGTTCTTGAGTGGATTTCAATTTGTTTTCTTTACTGTAATGTTGATAAGTTTAAAAATGGCAAACGGTTCGTAAATAAATAACAAGAACTTTTGTTCTGTTTAGTTACCCATACTAAAATGAGCAAGAGAAAGGGTTAAGTTCTAAGGATACCTCAACCTTTAATCTGTAGATAAACACTGCAGAGACAATGCCAGTTAAAATCAAAGCCTGCAACCAGCACTAAGATTTGTCAATGATCTCGACCTGGGATTACTTTATTAGTTTAGCTTAACTTTATATGATTTCAGTTAATTTTGGTTATTCAAGATTTAATTTCAAAAAGGTTTGGGGGAAACAAATTGACTTTTAAAAATTAATACAAACAGAGAAGTGGAGATGAAATTAGATATGACCATTGCACTACTAAGATGTTAGAGGATAGTAAGTAATTGATTTCTATAAATAGAAAAAGACTCTAACTTCTATACTTGTACTATAAAAGAAATATTATTGCAGGAAAATAGTTAAAGGTTTTTCTAAATGGATTTGGAGCAAAAGTGGTAAATTCTAAATGTTCATGGATTATACACAGTATGAAAGTAAAATACATATTAATGACTATAAATAACATTCATTGATCAATCTTCACTATTACTCAACATATATTGCTATTTAAAATAATTTATATCTCCTGTACTAGAGTATGTCACATCAGTGAGAGGAAAAATACAGGGTATAATTATTTTCCATTTCTAAATCAGTTAGCCTTTATCCAAAGAAATATTTTAACTATAAATTTATTTCAAACATCCTATAATTCTCTTAAACAAAAATAATCAATATCATAAGCAGATTAGAGTTAGAACCTGGAAGTATTACAGAGAAATGGGACCAACACCCAAGGGAGACTGTTCCACCCAACCTTTCCCTGAAGTAACCAAATCACTTGCTTAGGACCCCCGAGCTCGTTCACTGCACCACTAGGACGGAGATCTCTGCTACACGGTAGATTTCTGCAACTCAAAACTTAATCAACAGACTTAACTTAGCAAATCACTTTAGCTATCCTCTCATCAATCCTTTGTATGCCTGACTTTTCAGTTTTAGAAATCACAAAGTTTATTTTCTCAGAAAAATTAGAATGAATGGTGAGCCTCCTGCTCAATTTGATGGTTTATCTAAGATTTCCTAGGTCTCAGGGTCAGTTTGTAATTTAATGATCCACCCATCTTAGTTCCCCCTCTGAGGGAACATGACCACTTTTTTATTGATTATTCTCTTGCAACAGCTAGAAAGTGAATTCTAGTGCTGCCACCTGTCAATCATCCTTTTACAATTGCTCCTTCCTCCTAGTGGCAATGAACTCTCATTTATTAGTCTCCCTTGAATAGGTGTCTCCTTTTATTAATTAATAAAATAAATAATTCTTCAATTACAGTCATCCTTGATCCACTTGGTCATAACTTACAATAAAAATTAACATAATGCTTTTGCTGAAATAAATAATGAATATTTTTTTTTTCCAGTTTTGGGTATATTACAAACACCCCCCCTTAAGCTCAACATCGTCCTCTATGTTGCTTAAGTTATTCTGAGTCTTATTTGAACAGAGCTGGATATGCCACCCGCATATTGCTCCCCAATTCCCAAGTCGCTTCAACTAGACTGAGGTGTTTCCACTGCACTTTTACTTGTTCAATGGTGTGATTCCGGAGAAAAATTTCCCTCCAGTTGAGAATACAATCTGGTTACACCGAAAAATCTCCTTCTGGTTCTACCTAAATAAAATTCCAATCAATCACATGAGTAGCATCATGTATGTACTTTTTCAAAATAGAAATGTGAAAAACATTGTGTATCCTAAGATTAGGTGGCAAAGCCAGTTGATAAGCCATTGGACCCGCTCTTGCCAATATCTCGAATGGTCCACAATACCTGGGTGCTAATTTAGCACAACTCCCTAATTTAAAGGAGATTTGTCTTAGTTTCACCTTAACAAACACATGCTCATCGACTTGGAATTCCCTCAGAGTTCTCTTAATATCGGCATAACTCTTTTGCCTGTCTTGAGTGGTTTTCAAGTTGCCTTGTACCTGTTTCACTGTTAGTTCCAATTCTCTTAACATGTCAAGTCCTAACATCAATCAATATATTGGATTACTCCATGTAATAGGGGTGTTACACCTTCTACCATATAATATTTCAAAAGGACTAAGCTTTGTTGAGGCTTGATAATGGTTATTGTAAGCAAATTCAACTAAATGCAAATAGTCTTCCCACTTATAGAGATAATCACTAACATACATTCACAACATATCCTCTAGTACCTGATTAACTCTTTCTGTTTGTCCATCCATTTGCGGATGATAAGCAATACTGAAATTTAGTTTAGTGTCTAATCCTTTAAATAAAGTTTTCCAAAAATTACATGTAAATTTAGGATCTCAATCAGAAATAATTACCTTTGGTATTCCATGCAAATGAAATATTTATTTCATAAAAATATCAACAATATCTGCAGATGTATGAGTTGTTTGAACAAGAATAAAGTGTGCTTCTTTACTTCAATTATCTACAACCACCATTATGGAATCCTTCTGTTTCTGATTTTTTGGTAAACCAATTACAAAGTCAAGACTGATGACTTCCCATTTCTAGTTTAAGATTGATAATGGTTGTAGCAGGCCTGTTGGGTGTTAATGTTTAGCCTTAACTTGTTGACACTCAATAAACCTAGCTAAAAATTCAACAACCTCATTCTTCATGTTAGGCCAAAAGTACTATTTTCTTAACATAGTTATCATTTTCTGATACCCCAGATGTCCTGAATAAGGACTTTTGTGAATCTCATTCAGAATCAACAGCTTAACTTTTGGTACATTTGGTACATAAAGTCTATATTTAAACAGTATGAGACCATTTTCATTAAAATTGTAATTTGTAATTATATTTTCAGATGTATTCTGATTTATCTTTTCTTTTAAATTCTGGTATTTTGGGTCCCACTTTATACCTTCTTCCAATTTATCTTCCAAATCGGTTTTATAACTGTTAATGACAGCCACAAAACTTGTTACAACATTTCTTCTCAAGGCATCAACCACTTTGTTTTCTTTCCCTTTAATATGTTTGATCTCAAAATCATATTCGCTAAGGAAAGCTAACCATCTAGCTTACCTTGCAGTTAGATTTTGCTGATCAAACAGAGGCTTTAAACTTATGTTATCAGACATTAGCATAAATATTTTTCCTATTAAGTGATGATGCCACATTTTTAAGGAGTGTATTATTGCAGCCAATTCCAAATTATAAGTTGCATAATTTTTTTTCATGAATCTTTAATTTTCTTGATTCATATGCAATTGCATGTCCTTCCTGAGTCAACACCCCGCCCAAGCCTTTGTTGCATGCATCAGTGCATACGATGAAGTCTTTGTTTGGGTATGCTATTTTTAGGATGGGTGCAGTAGTTAATAATTCCTTTAGTTTATTAAAACCCTCTTCACATTTTTCCCCCAAACAAATTTCTTACCCTTTTTCTGTAATGAAGTTATAGCATTTGCAATCCTTAAAAACCCTTCAATAAATTTTCTATAGTAACCCGTTATCCCCATAAAGGATCGTACATTAGTTACTTCCTTAGGAACAAGCCAATCAATTATAGCCTTTATTTTATCCGGATCCACCGATATCCCTTCTTCGGATATGACGTGTCCCAAATATTGTAATTTATCTTTATATACATTACATTTGTTGAACTTAGCATATATTTGATGTTCTCTTAATACTTGCAGAAATTATCTTTAGGTGTTCATTATGCTCTTTTTTTGTCTTAGAATAAATTAATATGTTGTCTATAAAGATGACTACAAATTTAATTAGATACTTACTTAGAACATTGTTCATTAATCACATAAAAGTTGTCGGTGCATTGGTTAACCCAAAGGGCATAACCACGAATTCATAATTCCCATATCTTGTCCGAAAAGCATGTTTAAAGATGTCTTCATCCTTAATTATAACTTGTTGATAACCAGACCTTAAGTTGATTTTAGAGAATATCGTCTCCGTATATCTAATCGAACAGATTGTCAATGTGGGGCAGACGATATCTATTCTTAATCATCATTTTATTAAGTTGATGATAGTCTATGCATAGACGTAGAGTTGGCATCTTTCTTTTTAACAAAAAGGACCAGTGCTTCCCAAGGGGATACACTTGGTCTTATGTAATGTTTATCTATTAACTCTTGTAAATGTAATTTAAGTTCATTCATCTCCAAGATGTTTATTCGATACGGAGCTTTCGAATTAGGTACCAATCCGGGTACTAATTCAATTGTAAAGTCCAGATCTCATTTAGGAGGCAACCGAGGAATTTCTTCTGGGAATACATCCACGAAATCTTGCAGGATCAAGATATCGTTGAATGCTAGCTTTTTTTTATTAACTTGTTCATTATTTATAATGTGCATAGCAAAGACTTTACAACCCTTCCTTACATCCTTTCTCATATGTAAGGTTGAGATTTGTCTTACAGATATCTTCCTAGGAATTCCTATAACGATAATTATTTCTCCTTCCTTATTCAAACAAGTAAAAGTCTTTTGAAAGCAGTTTAAAATTACTTGGTGTTTTTCAAGCCAATCCATTCCTATGATAATATCGTAAGATTCTAAAGATATCACATTTAATTTGACCTGAGTTTCAAACTGATTCATCATCAAATTACAACTTTCAACATAGTTTACTACCTTTCATTTAGATACTATGGCTAGCTGAACTAGCCACGATTTATCAAACTTTTTTAAAGGCAATTTACACTTTTCCACTACGCTAGGAGATATATAACTTATAATAGCTTATGGATCAATTAAGATGGAAACAGAGAAATTTTGGATCATACTTTGCACTTCTGCCATAGAAGTCTGGTGATGCACCTGTCAGTTTTCCAGTGCTACATTGATCCTGTGCATCTCTTTGGCCACATCCCCAACTGTTTCTTCTTCCTGTACAATGTGTATGTTGTTGATATTTGCATTCCAGTTTGGACAGTACTTAGCGTAGTGTGGTCCTTGGCATTCCCATCATTTGACAGGTTCTCATTGTTCAGTCTGTGTAACAATTTTGTTAGATATATCCCTTCCCTTTGATGCTGCAGTATTCTCGGGTACCTTATTCTTTAAATCAGTTTTCTGGTAGTTGTTTTTGGAGGAGTTCTGGGACTTACTTCCAAAACTCTTGTTTGACTTGAATCCTTTTCTCCTTTGATCAAATTGACTAGTCTTTTTAGTCTTCCAATTTGGTAGACTTTCCCTTTTCTTTCTCTGTTCGTAACAGAATTCTGCCTTTCTCATGGCTTCCTCCAAGGTTTCCAGATTGTCAAACTCAATCCTATATTTGAAACTAGTAAGTAAACAGCTTAATAACTGTTGGATCTTTGTCTTTTCATCTGTTATGTATGGTATGTATCATAGCAGACTTAAGAATTTGATGCTCAATTCCTTCATGGACATGGGACCTAGTTTTAAGTCATATAACTCCTTGGCTATGTCCTTGTAATATTGTTTAGACATAAATTTTCTCTTGAAGTACTTCTTAAAGACTCTCCAAGTCAAGTACTTCTACTTCATATTTTTTACCCTCTTTATATCTTGCCACCATATGTCGGCCTTTCCGGTCAAATTATAAATAGCCATTATGGCCTTTAATCTGTCAGAGTAATTGTAAATTTGGAAGTACTTCTTCATGCCTGATAGCCAAGATTCAACTTCTTCTCCTTTCTCTGCTTCCCCGTTGAACGCAGGAGATTTTATTTTCTTGAACTTTCTAGAAATCTATTTGTAGGGTTTATACTTCTTTTTCCTATGTTTTCGGTCACCTTCATTGCTGTCACTTATGTATCTTTGTCTTTCCCCATGTGACCTTGGTTTAATCTCTGAGGAAGTTTCACTATCAGAATACTTTTCTCTTTTTCCTTTATGTTTATAGATTGGTGTTTCAAAATCAGTTTCAATAGCAGTTCTTTTATATTTCCCCTGGTTATTCATTCCGTCCAGTATATATTCATTCATCTCTAGAATTCTTTGATTATCCTGTTTCACAGTTTGTAACTCATTATTTAAGTCTCTGAGTGTCTGTAATATCTCAGGACTGTTCAAATATACATACAGGTTGTCAGGATTAATGTGTTGAGAACCATTCTCAACAGAGGCTTCAACATATTCCATTTTCTACAAAACAGGTTTTTATATTTTTGGAAAGAAATACATACAAAAATAAACTTAGTATACTGCTTTTCCTTATAAGCAAGTGAGCCTATTAGACCTAGTGTTGGAATCTCACTATGATACCACATGTAACAACCTAAAATATTGGTAAAATAAGTAAAAAAAATTATTTACCACATGTAATAATAGATAACCCTAGACACTACTTAGAGAGATGTCATAGCTTACATATCCTTTCATCCTTTCTTACAGTCGAGTTGTTTTAAAGTTATTCTTAGCATATTTACATTATGGTGATTTGTCATTGTGACATTTATTTACGACGTAAGAGAACTGTCTGTAAATAACTCTGTCATAATTCAGTTTCTTGTAGTTGTTTATTGGATTCTAAACTGGAGCATCCCAAGTAGTGGTCATGGGATTACTTAGTCATTGAGACTAATGCATGAGTCCTTCGCTTTAATTTGAACAAGATTTAGACAACAATTAGAAGACAACTCTAAACAAAATGCCCAAGGAACGTCGACAGGGGGAAGACTAAAGTTTGGAAAAGGACCTAATACTAACTCCCTTCTCAAAGATTTAACATTCGTATTAAACTTGAAGAAGGTATTTCAATTAAATCCAAAACTCACTATGGACTGAAATCAAAACTTTTGATGCAGGTTCAAAAACAAGTATTGATATTAAGAGCTTCAAGTCGAAAGGTGGTATAAGTTTTAAACCTTACAGCATGGGTATGCGTTGTAATCTTGGGAGCCACACGCTCAACTTTAAAGGCTCGAAAATATGGTTGTCCTTCGCAATATTAATATGATTGCGAAAGGTTCATGACAGGTTAATAAAAGGTCTACCTTTGGACCACATGATGGCCATGAGGGTTCCAGCTGGCAGTCACTTCTTGGTTTGCAAAACCTTAAAATTTTAATTCGGTTGGGTAGGAAAAGCTATTGTTTCGATGGACAAAAGTTTGAAGGAGGAGGTTGCTCTGCAACTCCATTTACCTTTCTCCTGTTAGAACCTTTTCCTTCCCTGGTTGTAAGATGAGAAAGGTTAATATTTAAGCTAACACCTTGGAAAGCTTTGAGTCTGTTAAGACCTGTCACGATTTCTGAAGGAAACTACAAATATTACTTTGGTGATGCCTACATGCCTTTGAAGGATGAATATGTATGCCATACTTTGATTTATTTCATGTTCCAAATCCCTTATCGAGCTTCAGGATGTTAAGGTTCTAATATATGGTATGCCTTATGTGTAGATCGAAAGGAGCTCTACAGGAAAAGGGTGGATCATTTGCTATGAAGTCCCTCCTTTACCGGTAAGCACCATGCAACTACCCTGCATGGCTCTTGAGGATACCAATAGGTTCCTCTGGTGTGTTTATAAAGCATTGGGGTTTCCCACTAAGTTTGTATGGTGTTTAAGGAAGGAGATGTTTCTTCTTAGGTAACATACATTTACAATGTAAAGGTGGTTTACCACCGGTAGGTGACTACGTCACTTCTGTGTTTAAGTTGCTTTTGAAACTTATTAATGCTTTTAATATCCATAAGGGTTTCGATGTTGTATCTTCGTTTATACTTTTAATTCCTTCTTCTATCTTTTACTGTTTTAAAAAAAAATATTTCTAAAGGGAATGTAAGCCATAAAACTTATTGTCACAAATTGACCTTCGAACTATGCAGTCTCTATCGATAAGTTAATGCTGGTTCCCATTTGTTTTTTTTCTTTTAAACTTAAGGGATGATACTCATGGGCATTTCCTGCCTAAATTAATTAATTCGGTTTTTGAAATTATATTACACATTATTCAAAAGCCTACAACAATTATAGTTATAAAGTATCGATGTAATTGATATCTTTAAACGCTAATGAGATTCATCCCTGGAACCCTTATCACTCCAAAATAGGGTTCGAAAGAAAAACGTGTCGTAACTAACTGTGAAGAAATAAAGAGCACGACTAAAATAGATCTAGGTTTTCTTTGTTTTAAAGTTGTAAAGATTTGTGCAAAGTTTCATTTATTTAAGTTTTATATTGGATAAAATAAGCTGGGGCAAGGCCTGTGAGAATGAAAACCCTAGAGTTGCATCCTGCAACCAGAATATGAATAGTCTAAAACTATAAACTAGTTGTAAATTTTTCCATCAAAACTTTTTT
>LPNX010965505.1:51704-72608 GCA_001517045.1 Pseudotsuga menziesii | reverse complement strand
TATTTAAAACTTTTATTTTCTGGAAAGAACTCCTGAGTGATTTGATAAGTAATTTAAAGAAACCTTTGCAAGAAAATATAAATGGCGGCTCTCTTCCTTTTTATTTTCCCTTTTTATTTAAAAAAGAAAATAATTCTTCAAAAGAATTACCGGAACAATTTACGTGCAGTCTCCTCTTAATGTGCAGTCTTTGTCTTTCTTCCACAATCTTTACTAAGCAGCTCTCCTTTCTTCCTTTCTTGGTGATAGCTCCTTTGCTGGCTCCTTCTTCACGGGCTCTTCTTTTTCACCAAGTCTTTCTCACCAATGCTTTGCTGCCTTTGCTCTGATACCACTGACACAGGCCGTGAAGAACCTCAGCAAATCAATAATTTATTATGTGAATGAGTGTTACATATAAAGGAGATCAAAACCGTTATCTACAGTTAGATAACGAGATTATTAACTAGATTTTACTAACTAATAACTAAAATATTATTTACAAGTAATCCCGAAGGATTATTCAACATTTTGTTCTATATTGAAAAGCCGTGAAAACTTGGACAGTTGTTATACTTTGATAATTTTATTCTACAGTATTTGTCTTCGGGATTTTAAGCCATTATCTCATCTGGATAACGATTTTGGTACTGGAATAAAAATAGCTTTGTTATAACCACCGAAGGTAATTCCAAGAATACTGTAAGCGACGAAAATGAAGGCCATAAGGAATGATGTTAGATTTTCTTTATATTTCTTGTAAAGTTTAGTGGGTCTCTGTTTATTAAAATTTCGGATCGTCTTCTTCGATTGACAGTTTTCAATGATATTCCTTCAATGCTTTAATTGTTTGAAAGGTTCTTGAGCAGATTTCAATTTGTTTTCTTGACTGTAATGTTGATAATTTTGAAAATGGCTAACGATTTGTAAATAAATAACAAGAACTTCCATTCTGTTTAGTTACCCATACTAAAATGAACAAGATAAATGGTTAATCTCTAAGGCTACCTCAACCTTTAATCTGTAGATAAACACTGCAGAGACAATGCCAGTTAAAATCGGAAGCCTACAACCAGCGCTAAGATTTGTCGATGATCTCCACGTGGGGTTACTTTCTTAGTTTAGCTTAACTTTATTTCATTTCAATGAATTTTTGTTATTCAAGATTTAAATGTTTAAATAAAATAATTATCATTAAAATAAATATTATAATAAAATGAAAATGTAATAACCTAAGGAGTAAACTATGTACTCGACCATTTGCACCGGGCCTACTTGACGGCGTTGGGTGATAGCTTACTCCGTTACCTTTCCTTTCCATGAGACCAAGAACAACTGATTCCAACACCTACTTTCACACCAAGTGCTCTCGAATTCATCCATCCATAAATTTAGCCATGCAATTTTTTGTCTTTTAAGTGCAAGCTTAAAATTGTAAGTTTTGATTGGAATTTTTATGAAAATTGCAAATGTATAGTCAACTCCATAAAAATAACTGGAAAGATCTAAAACATTAGCATTATCAAATCCATAACAATTGAATTTCAAATTACAAGTTTTTAGAACACAATTTCAGATTAGGTTTAGATATGTTTAGTCTGTAGATTCAATTTGATTTGGTAAATTAGTATTCTTCATTATTGCATTATATCGGAGTGTAATAATAATTTGTTGTAGAATTGATGTGCAATGAAAATGCAAGAAAAAAAGTAGAATCTGTTGTTCTTGGTCTCATTGTCACTGAAAGACAACGGAGTAATCTATCACCCAAAGGAGTCAGGTAAGTCCAGGTGCAAATGGTCAGGTAGATAGCTTACTCCATAACCTAAACTCTCACACATGTTATATAAATCATTTTTGTTATATAAATCATTTTTATTAAAAATTTAAATATTATTAAATATTTTATAAACCATTATAAATTAAAATATAAAAAGAGTTATTAACCTATCCATTTGCCTTGGAGTAATCACAATTCATCACATTTAAAAAAATAATGATACCATAACCTATTCATTTGCCATAGAGTAATCACAATTCATCTCATTTAACTACGGTTGTAACTTATAATTAATCGTGAGGTGAAATCACATATTTTTAATTTAATAAATGAATATGAATATAGAAAGCTTTATAATTTTTGTACAAATATCTTTATTTTAAGTGATCATTATAATTAAAAAAATCATTAAGTGAAAACTAATATATTTAAATTAAAATCTTAAACAAACCAATATCATTGATTTAAGTAAAAATGGATATTTTTAAGTTAAAATTTTAAACAAGCAAATACTTAATTTTACATTAATTTAAATAAAAACCAACATTTTTAAATTAAAATCATAAACAAACAAATAGTAAGTAAAAATGGATATGTTTTCAAATTTTAAACAAACATATACTTATTTTTATAACTAGTTGACTTGTGTATGAACTTGTAATTAATTAATATTATTCGATCTTTCATTAAAATTTAAAATAAAAAGATTTTTCATTAAAATTAATTAATCAATATATTTATTTTTATCTGAGTTGGTGGATTTTGAATATGCACTTAATATTAATTTAGAGTAAAAAGGAATCTCCATTAAATTTAACTCATCAATATAAAGCTTGTAATTAATTACTATCATGGTATTCAATTAAGATTAATTAATATCATTCTATTCAATTAGGAAATAATAAAATAAAAAGAGTTTTTCATTAAAATTAATTTAGTGGTATATTTATTTTTATCCAATTTGGTGCATCTTGAAGTTAGCCAGCTCTTCTCTTTCATTCCTACAAGATTCAAACATCTTACAGAGAACACAACGGATTCTTTGACAGCTCCGTTCATTAATATCATTCTGAATGATATAAAGTTTCTTAATATGCTTTATTTTATAGTGGACAAACGAATTTGTAAGAAATTCATAATTTTATGGAAAGTTTGTTGAAACTAATTTCACCACTTATTAGTCCCTGTTCGCAGGGATTTATGAATTGGGTTGTCGTTTTAATAAGGCCACACGAAAATCAAGATAAGTTTTAAAAATTTGTACTAAGTTTAAATTTAAAAATATATAACATTTTTTATTTATTTATCAAAATAACAACACTATTTTTTTCATCAATCAAAAATTTGGATTTCTTATTTGGCTTCAAATCGAGGTAAGACTTTTCAATTTCAAACTTAGATTTCTTCATTTGAAACTTGAAAAATTACTTTGCTTGTATGCCTTTGGAAGAGTGATATTAGCATTACTTCGCAAACATTTTATGTTTAATGTTCAAAGTAGTGCCCTCCTCATACGACCTTCCACTTCCTTTATCTTCCACTGCCTATATGTTTAGCCTGTTGTGACAAGGATAGAAGGGTAGGCGACCCTTGGATAGGCAGTCCACCTCGGATTATATCCAGACTGGGTTCCGAGAAGTCTCAGCCCCTGCTGAGTCACAAGTTCCTGGTATATCTGACTTGCCGGTTGTTGGATATATCCCTGAGAGGTTGGTAGTTCCCTTTTAATTCAAAAAAATATTCCACCACCTATAAACCTTAATCTTCCACCGCCCTCCTCCACCTCCCACACAGACCTAATCTGCCCTCCTCCACCTCCCACACAGACCTAATCTTCCACCGCCCTCCTCCGCCTCCCACACAGACCTAATCTTCCACCGCCCTTATCCAAGGGAAAAACCTTAAGATAGAGAGCTCATGCTCTCATTTTATTTTCATTTGCTTAATGAGAAAAATATTTTCTTCTCATTTTATTTTCATTTGCTTAATGAGAAAAATATTTTCTTTAAGCTTAGTTCATTGGAATTTCGCACCACAACTTTAAGCTCGGCATGAGGGTGATAATAATGGTGACCATTGGACGACTGTACATGTTGGACATCCAAAACCAATTTCAAGAATATCATATAAGTTACAAGCAAAATGTAACTTCACTTTTTTACAAGAAAACTTATGTTGTTTGCTATATGCAGTTTGAAGAACGAAATGCACATATCCAAGTTCTATAAAATATAAAAGGTGAATGCAATTTGAAAAAATGGATATGGGGAGTCCTTTGTTACAAACTTCAAATCAACCAAAAGTTGAGGTTTGCTGTAATATAATATAATACTTGAAAACAATTTGAAAAAAAGGATTTGGGGAGTCCTTTGTTACCAACTTCAAATCAACCGAAAGTCGAGGTTTGTAATGAAGCATCTCGAAAGCAAATAATGATATCCAGCAGATTCCTCATAAATCCCCACATATCTTGTAGATTTGCTATCAAGAATACGAGAGGTGGAAATGCTAGTGAAACATAGTAGCAAAGGAATAAAATCTTATGAAACAAACATTAACTTGTGTTGTATAGAAAATGAAACGCAAATATGAAGAAGTTGAAGTTCAGTGGCCTCAACATACCTGGAATGTTGTTGAAACTACATTTCAGTTGTAGCACTAGAGGCGAGCAATGCTTAGAAGACAGATCAAATCCCACAGAAGTTGTCTAGGGGGCACATTCAGGTGGGTTGGGTTAATGTCATGCAGTTAAATCGATAGCAATTATACTGTGTGATTCTTGTGCACTTTTGAATTGAAGCTCAAGATTACATGTTCAGATTATTACTCATGTGCACATTCAATTTCAAAGCCAAATCCGCAAGGATAAATTTAGATTCAAAAGAAGGATGTGTTGCTGAGCATTGTTTGCTTGTTATACTCAAAAGAAAATATAGTAAATATACAATAATTCTCCTACAGTGGGCGGTAAAAAAATAAATTCTTTGTCAAATCGAAACAATAGAGCACTCTGTTATTTTTACCTTTGCTTATGTTTGAGCCTTTTTAGCCTACATAAACTATCATATATGTTTATCCATGGCATATTCTCTATAGGGTATCCTATATGTTTAGGTCTTTGTAGGGTATCCTTTATGTTTATCCATGGCATATTCTCTCCACTATGTAACTATGTAACAATAGTATTGTGTAAGTTACTGAGGACCTTATCCAAGAGAGACAAAGCGATTTAGCTTTGCACAGTGACCTGTAGACTCCTCTATGTTTCTATGTGAGTAAGACGAGTCAGGTTCACATGGAATAACTTGATAGTTAAAGCACTTTCACTAGCAAATTGACCAATTTCAGTTGCTAAGCGCACTGGAACCATTGATAGATGCTCAACAGTTCACCAGTAGCCCAAGTATTACCAGTGCAAGGAGGCTCAATCTCATTTCCAGCATAAGTTGAACACGTTTATTAGGAATCCATTCTCATAATTGTTGTAACATGGGAATTCAGATACATTGATTCCAATCAGCATCAGTACCGACACGATCATTTCTAGTAGTTGACCTAGCAGAACCGATCCAAGCATCATAATGTCCATGCGTGCAGACTTAGCGAGGGTGAAAAAGCCAAGTTTCCACGTTTTCTAAAATATCTTTGTTCAGATTCAAAGAAGACGTCGTTTGAAGGAATTCAACTGCTTAAATTTGGACTCGACACTACTATAATAAGAAGAATGCAATCTGAGGGTTAAAATGGGCACACTCATGTATGCATCTCAGAACCCTCCTCTTTCTCAAACGAAATGACTGTAAGGTAGTTCTCTCGGGGCAGAATAGTCAATAAGTATGCTCTCTTGGGATGAGCTCCTTAGGATTAAACCTGGAGCATAAATCCCGCAATAATCAAGATCAAAAGGATTATTTCCATCTAGCAAAAGCATTACGATAAGCAACAGCCGAATCGACATAATTTCCATAAGCAGTTGAAGTGGAAGCATTCCAAGCATTTCCATAAGCAGTTGAAGGGGCAACATTCCAAGCATTTCCATAAGCAGTTCCCAGAGCAGTCCTGACATCATTATTATTCCTAGAATCATTTCCAAAAATAGTTTACAGTCATTCATCCATTCTCAGCATCCTAATTTCCAGTATAATTCCTAGCATAGTGAAATGGAACAAAGCACTAGTTCGGTATGGAACATAGCAAAGGGAAGGCGACTCTCTCCAAAGCTTAGATGCATCCATCCACCTTAAATCTTAATCCATTACTTCGTAAACCATTCTTGTTTTGAACTAGTTCCCTTAATTTCTTACCATTAGCTGATGATACACAATCTTAGTCCATCATAAGGAGATACCGACTCACAATCTCTGGAGCTCTGAGACAAGTAGTTATCCCATGACTCTAAAACGTCACCAATAAGCTATGATCATGTAAATAGTTACAACTCCATTTGGCCTCAAGTCTACTCCGTTTTTGTTACAATTACGAAATAATGCAATCCTGAGAAAGAACACTACAGTGAGGTGACCAAAGGCCCTTTGAGATCAGGAAGGAATGTAGAAATGAATACATGGTCGTTATCAACCTATAGAGAAATGACCTCCATCGATAGCATAGTGGAACCACATTTGTCTGCTTAGATTTTATGCATGGATTAAACGTGTCATAAAGCTTCGTTGCATGGTTGGACTATTTCCATGTGGTCGTTCTGGTGCATGGCCTCAACGTGGTGATTGGTAAGCTTTCAATTTTTGCTTAACATACATCATATTAGGTGTCCATTTTAGGGGCTTTAATATTGTTACTTGCATTGAGTTACATGCATCGTACTAGGTGTCCATTTAGCCCGAATGGACCCAACTGTATCATTACATTCTCAAGCATCTCAACCATTATTTGTTAGACAATTATAAATTTAATAGTTTATCTGGTACCATTATATCTTTGGTAATGAACTTCGATATCATCTTTTCGAGGCTGAGCGAGGCAATGAACAATTGTACACAAAAAATCGGCACTTGTAGGTGTAGCTACATAACATAAAGCAATAATGTGAAGTAGAAATGGCTACCGAGCTATATCTTTTAGATGTCAAGGAACTACTTATTGACCAAAAGATCAGTGAGCCTCGTCGGTTCAGGAAGCCCTTGGGCTTTCGATATAGATGCACCAGCCATCGTTGGAGAACACACTTGCTGAAATAATGCCTTGTTGATAGGCATGCTATTGTTCTGGCTAAGTGTTGCCCCTTGGCAAAGTACAATATGTTTATCATCATGTAGTATTTATTCCTGCGTATTCCCTTAGTTACTATACTATAGGGCATGAAGAGAGAATCTACTGTTCCCTTCTGCTATTAGAGCTCCATCTTTCCCCCAAGCAATGTTCAAGGAAACATCGACATACTTTCAAAGAAGGAATGGTTTAATGGTGGTTAGTGCAATTAGTTAGTGTTACAACACCCTTGCATAATTGTGACTAGTCATTGTGAACTATGCAAAGGTTGGTTCATCAACATAATCTATTGCTGAAACAACTAGCTAAGCTACCTCCCGCAACCGAGTACTCCTGCACTGGTTATTTAGGCTCTTCAGCGCTCCATATTCAGCTTAGTGAATGAAGCTAATTGCAACAATAATACATCCAAAAGTATCATTGTGTTATCAATCAAGCCACTCTAACTATCATATAAAACGAGCTGCATAGTTTTTTTTAATTTTCACTCCAAGTTCTAATTTATATAGTGATTTTACAGCATGCTTTGAGATTCCCAATAAGAGATTTCTTAATATTTCTAAAGCATGGAATCCAACCATTTCATATTGCTTTTGAACATAGCATCCAACCATGAATATCGTAGTGTGGGTACCCCAAACAATAAATCCTATGAAATGAATTATTCAATAGTGATGTATAGATGTTATTATCAATAAATGGTAAGTTTACCTAGGTTTCCTCGAGCAGGATTCTATAATATTTAGTAAATATTACATTACACATTTTTCGAGGTGGTTGTCGACATAACCAGGAAGTATTTGACAATGATACTTTAAAATCCAGTCGGATCATAGCCAGCCTGGTCATTTCTTTCCTTTCCTACTTGGTCTACTCAACTTGGCTTAAAAAATTCTCATACATTGTTTTTATTATTTAAATTGATCTAGGGTCTTAGGATTTCATAAATGCCGAAAAATATATTTGTATTTATTAAACTATACTGTCGTACTCATATCTGTCCCTACGGGACTCACAACTCTGGATTTCCTTTACTTAATTGGAGCAATATCTCTCCCCACTATGCTTTTATTCAAATTGTGAGGATCTTGACCCGTAGGGAGGGTTAGTTTAGGAAGGAGATGACTTATATTGAGAGGTTACCCTAATTTCGGTTGTTGGAACCACCTACAATTCTTCATAGTGCTCTCCTTCGATGCCTCGTGACTTTTTTTTTTTTTTTAATTTTAAAGTATGTTTTCGCTACTACCAATTTTGATCCTTCATGTTGTGAATGTTTTTCAAAAGTCACTATGCGGTAACAAGGATAGTACGAGAACTTAAATCCTTGGTATGTATTAGATAAGAACAGAGATGAAAGTTATCATTCACTCATGAAGCTATCCATCATTACAGATTTGGTAAGGATTTGACAATTTAAACTACTAAACTTACTTAGGGATATCGCTAACACGTATCTATCCTGTAGGTGTGTTAACCAACGAGGAAGCAAGAAAATACTTCACAGGTTCATATCCTATGCTAAGTACCTTAACATGGCAAAAGGGGGAGCTTACCATGATGTGCAACCAAACTATAGATAAAGTGGGTATCAACGTTGATTTAAGTTGTTTGAATAAATGGTTAAGTCCGACAATGCTTTATAGTTGGAAGGCACCCACGTTAGGGTTGAACTTAACATCGCTTTATCCATTTCACTCTATCGATCAGATGGAGTTCATGATGGTTTACCTGCTTTGGTCACAGTCTTGACCGTTCACTAAGTTTACATCTGCAATGTTAATGGCTGTGTGTGTTGTGAAGAAGTATTCCATTGTTCAGCACGCCACTTCTGTTCCCTACGGTTTCAAGTTTTTCCATGGGGTTGGCAATCATTTGGAATTTTTATTTAACCTGAGGTCTGTGATATCCATAAACCACCACGCATTCATTTATCAGGTAAGAGCTAGCATACTACTCCTAAAATCACAATAAACATATCTTTGTTTACTTTCTCCAATACTTAGAATTCAATAGTTCTAACCTCTGTATAAATGTTTATATTTAAATAATACATGCAAGCCCACAGAGGAAGAAGGTCTTCTGTTGCAGAGGTAAGTTAGGGTTTAAGATCTCGGCTCTTTCCCTCTTCTGATACTTTAGTGGAGGCTTGCATATTGTTCACAGTTGTTTTCACAGACTGAAATATTTGTTGGTTCTTGTTGATCGATAGTATTTGGCAGGTGGTGGGAAAGGATAACCCATTTGAGGGTTTAACTTCTTGTATTATCCACTTTTGCACTCGGTAATCCATTTTGTCACTAATTTCAAAGGGTTTGCAGACTACCCAGTAATAGTTTAAGTTTGTACTTTTAATCAAGTTTTGTTGTAGTTTGTTTTACCGTCGTTTTGTCCTTAGAGTTGTAAAAGATACTTGATTTGTTATAATCGATAATATTAGGGTTTGTTGACTTTTATACTGCAGTTCTGATTAAAATCGTCTTTCTCTAAACTTCAGTGAAATTCATCAGTAACCAAGATTTCTCCCTGAGTTTTTGTAATTTTTTTTTAAGTGTATTGCTCAGTGAAAGATACAACCAACGTATGTAAATATATTATTTACTCCGTCGCTGCTAGGTTTCGCTTCCAAATAGTTTATCCTTGATTATTCTGTTTATGATTTTGCTCAGTTTTTAAACTTGGTTATTGAGCTTCGGCTCTGTTTAGTATTCTCCTAGGCATTACTTTTTAGTTCTTGTTTGCTTTAATGATAAAGATACAAATAAGGCATTGTGGTTCATAAACTATATACCTTTAATCTGTTTAAATCTTCTCTGTTAATCCATAAATAAATAAATATATATAGAGAGAGTCAATGAATGTGTAAAGGTTCATTTGTAGTTTTACTTATGTTTACCTTTACAATATTTATGTCTCCTTTCATTGCACTTTATTTATGGTAGTGGTTTTTCTAATATTTAATAATAATAAACTAAGTATTCGCTTAGTCCACTATGAACTATTATTTAATCTAAAGTCTAGATTCAATTTTTGTTTTATCAAACCTTAATGTTAATATACAAAAAGAAACATACATAGCTTTAGTATAACTGCGTTGCAATAAATATTCAAATCATTAACCCTAACATAGAATTTAAATTTAAAGTATTACATTGTCGAAATAATTCACATATATACATTATAAGTGTAATGCAAATAAGAAACCCATTAACCCTAACTCATAAGTATTTTTTTTAAAATATTACAACACTCAAATGATTCACATATTTAGGTTCATACTGAGAAAAAAAAAATTAGGGAACATATCTGGAAATTGTATATCTGGAAATTGTAGTGTTAACAGTCACACACCACCCTACCTTAGGAATCTGCAACAAATTTTTTTTACTCTCTCTTTCCGAGACTCTTGGGTTTAAAAATAGTCCTCCTACAATTTCAAGTTTCCACTAGTAACTTCAAGTTGCGCTATATCACTGGCAATTGTTTTCTTTCTTTAATTCTCTTTTTCTCTCTTTTCTCATTTCCCACTACATGCATTTTTCCCTTGCCTAGGACTTTTTATAGTAAATAACTAACTCCCTGAAGTATTGACAACTTGTCTCCTTAGAGAATGATAGGGTTTGATGAGTGTTTGTAAACCCAAATTTCTATCAATTTATTATGTAAGTGTTAAACTTCCCATTCTCAATTTTATATATAAACTCAAATTTACTTGTTTCTTTAAAAGTAAATAACAATACCAAAAATACCCAAAATTAACTAAAAGATATTATAGAAAATATTAGATTCATTTATCTTGAAGATTGATTTGAGTAACACGCTTAATTACAATTTCTGAAAAGAGTATGCAGAACCAATAAAAATAAAAGAATATCTCATTTATATTAGTATAATTATAATAATAATAACTATATTTACTTTATTATATTTACTTAAATATAATAATTCATATTTACTTTATTAGTATTATTTAATATATTTGATTATATTAAAATTAACAATTTGGACAATTGGGAAGGAGTTGATATTTTCGTGACAAAGGTCTACATTGGAGTACAGATTAACCAAGGTTTGAACCAACATTCTCTTACAAGGCTTACATCTAGCCTTTACTAACTAGTCAAAACCCCAATAAGCATATTTTATTTATTATTGTTGAATATGTTTTTATTATATTATTATTATTAGTTTATCCTCTTTTAATATGTATCATTATGTTTTCAATTATTTCATATTTTAAATTTTTATTTATGATTTATAACTAATATTTTAAAATTAATTATTTAAAGGATAACTAAACTTTATATTATTGATAATTTAAGTATCATACTTGACTACTAGTAACTAACATATCAATATGTATACACTTATATATTTAACACATTGTTAATTTTTTTTTCTAATTAAGAATGTGTCAATTACTTATATTTAATAGTTAATCTAATATAACAACTAGTTAATTTGTGGTTGTTAAATTCATAGTTGTATCATCATCCAAGTTAAGCTAATATTGTATCTAATAATTAATTTAAAGTTATATAAAACTATAACAATTAATATAACAACTCTTATTTACTCCGAGCTGTAAAATGGAGTTTGACTAAACTTTGTGCACATTATCTAGACTTCTAGCTGCTAGATAAAGTTTCACTATCACATGAACTACATATGAGTTATCACATGAGTTATTTTTTTATTTTTTATTTATTTTTCCCAATTACTGTAGTGCTCTGTCTACCAAGCATAGCACTGGGTCCATTTCTCCATGTTGTTCTCTATGCTAAGCTCATTCTGAGCTATTTCTTAATAAAATCAAGATCCTTTAATCATATTTATGTTTCACTAGTTTGTAAACATATTAATGTAGAAATATGATTTGTACATGTGTAATAAACATCAAGAATTTTCATAAACTAGTTAGTAATACCCTTGTAACATGCATGGTTTTAATATGTAACTTGATAGTGAAATACCTGGCACCAATGATTGTAGTAGATCCAACACGTTGGCATAGACCTGTAGGCTCCTTCAACTTTCATCTTCCCATCTAAGCCTTTGTTTACAAAACATGATGAAACACCCTGCCGATGAGCTCTCATCATGTGCTGGCCCTAGGAAACCCATGGGTTTCCTAGCCCCCGAGCCCACAAACCAATAATTTTGAGAGAAACTTTCTTTCCATTGTGGATCTTTCTTCATTCCAACCATTTCTCAATCCTTCGATTTCCCCTCCTCAAGTTTTTTTTCCTCCTTTTCCACTCATACACCATCTAATTTCCCAAAGAAAAACAACTCCCAAATTCCTCAGAGTGTAGTCCCTCCCAAAAACCAAATTCCCCCTTCTCTCCCCATAGGTTCTCACCTTAATACCATTTTCCACCTCCTCCATTTTCCTCAGGTTTACTCCACCGCCTCCCATCAAATCCCACAAAACCCCAAACGTTTATTTTCTTTCTTATTTAAAATTTAAAATACAATAAAATAATATATATTTTGCATCCATTGCCTCGAGGAGTTCAATGCCATCATGGTTAATTAAAACTATTTATTGTACACTATTTAATACTTCTCTTGAAGAATTCAATTTGGTATCTTTACGAGGTGGTGGGTTAAATTACAAGACCCGCTCACGGTTGAAACATTAAATTGATTGAATAAAATATTAATTTATTAGTGATAAGGTTGACCCATCAAGTTTTGTAGCGGTGAATATCTTTATTATTTTATTCAATTCAAGATCTAAAAATATTGACATTGGTCTCATGAAATTCTACCCTACCTTGTGGGCTCAAATAATTAATTTAATATACCATTTTAACTTATGATGAAATGATTTGGTTAAATCAAGAATTTATTTAATTAATTCACACACACACATATATATGTAAATATATAGTCAACAATGTTTATGATAAGAGAACTTATTATCATTATTAATATAAAATAATAATAATAATAATAATAATAATAATATATAATAATAGATGGTGAACTAATAATCATGTATGTAATTATTTGTTTGTTATTTAAGTATCCTACTACCAACATAGTGCCCTTGTATTTATAAACAATGCACCCTTGAGGGTTTAAGCAATCATGCGAGACAATTAAACAATATAATTATATTTTTTAAGACGATTCCGAAGTGAAAATTCTAACTAACAACACTTAGTCAGTTTCCTATCATAGTGTTTATGCGTAATTAATGAATACTTAAATGACTTAAATTTAACTTGTATATTAATAACCTAACAATCAATATCTATTTAGTATCAATGTATATTCAACTCACGTATTCGCAACAAGTTACACAATTGTTTAACATGAAGGTATTGGTATAGCGATACTAGCGTACATATGCAAAGTGTGCATGTGTGGCTAGTGCATGCACAAGACAAACATGTACTATAACCATACATAATATTCCCTATGCATAAGTGCTAACTAATACTAATAATCCTTCATGCAATTAGAACAAGTATGCATAATAATAGCATTGCTAAAACATCATTAGTTATTTTATGAGTTAACCTTATAAGATTTTATATCATTATTTTTATGCTTACATTGGTTTAATCAATAAAGTGCAAGGAAGGTCACCTACTACCGCTAAATCGGAACCAAGGAACCCCCAACCCTGAATAGTACTAGCTAACAATATCCTCCCTATCCTGTCTCTACTAGTATAGAAGTGGATGTCGGCTTCATCAACCTGACCACATAAGAACCTGAGAGCGATAGCATCTGCTGAACAGTGGACCTAGCCTCTCCTAGCAGGCATCCAACCGTCGTCATCACAAAAACTTGGGGAGCGTGTCTCAACACGGCCCTCCCACGACCTCGAGTATCATAGAAACATAGGGTGGAACACATCCATCCCTCTCAACATCCTGGGTCTATACCCCATCAAAACCATACTGTGCTGCTATCGAGATTATTGGTCTATGTCATCGTATCATCAACTTTGGTAAGCAAGGCTCTTCTGCAAAAATAGGTACTATGCCACACTTCATATAAAGTATCGAGTTATTACATAGTCCATGTGTGATGTGGATTAGTACTTTGAAAACATACATTCATAACAATATCTCCATTCAATTATCACTTGGTGCATATTATCAACATCTTATCATTTCATCGCATAAATCATTAAATTGATCACATCATGGGTCGGTATCCATGTACCGCATCATATATATCATATTTATCGAGGATGACAATTAAAAATACATTGTCGTTATGAACAAAGGAATCTCATGATAAATATAACATAGTAACCTCACAAACATAATCATAACATCATAATCAATGTATCAACATCAACATAGTAACATCTTAAACATAGTAACAACATTTGATCATATCTATCATGTCATAAATATGGTTTACTCAGTCGAACTAAGTCCAACATATACCAAGCAAAATAAAATGCAGCATGTCTATATGAAAATATGTCTAGTCAAATTATGGGGCATTACAATTACCACGAAACCTATTTTGGAATTTTTTTTTAATTGTTAATAATGAATTTTCAACTAAGCTTATAAGATCAATGTAGATGAAACACATCTCTCATTTTGAACCATGATAAAAAAAGTATCTCTCATTTTGAACCATATCTAAAAAACAATAGATAGCCATCTACTCCAAAATTCTAAGAGATATATATATATATATATATATATATATATATATATATATATATGCTTTTGAATATAATTAATCATTTATAACTTTCAATATTTTAAATATAATCCTTTATAATTTAAGATTAATAATTTATTATAGCATTTCAATTATAACTTAATAATTTATCTAGTATATCTTATTATTACTTTATCACCAACAAATGTATTGACTATTTGAAATCTGTTCAGCCTATAAAATATTTATTTTATGATATAATGGAATGTTATTTTTTTTTAATTTACCATTTAAATCGAAAAATTCTTCACAAATAATAAACTATAAAAATCTATGCTTAAATGATTTCAAACAATTATATACTCGACAATAAGGAATCGTTACCGCCCAAAACTGATAGACTCGACAACAAGGGATCCCCACCAACCAAAAGAAAAAAATGTCGGCTCCTCATAATTTAGAATGTACCTATTTCAATTAAATGCCGTATCAGTCGAGTGCAATTTTCAAGCTGCGGCCGTGCTGAATATTTACGTGTCAAACTCGGAAGTGCGTTCATAGTTCGACAGCTACCATGGAGGCTAGTTTTTCGTTCTGCTTTAAATGAAGAGAGGCAGCCATTACTGGATACCACTAGCGCTGCTTCCTGCATGCAGGTTGCACCGATTCTTTTTCCCATAGTTTGACAAATAGGGAATTCTCTTTTTTCGATTTTCATGTCACCAACACTTACAATCAAACAACGTACCACCGACCGCCATTAAAGCTAAGGCAATAGGAAAGTTCCACGTCGTTTGACCTGCAAGGAGAGGAGACAATCGGATATTTGTCTGAACTTTGATATTATTTATATTCCCACCCAGCAATTGCAACATGGTTGCTCATGTGACTGTGTGAACCTAACTTTCCATGTGGCAATAGAGTTGGATACAGTTCATGGTCGCTCAGAAAGTTCCAATGTGATGGGAATGGCAAGATGGAATCTGTTCTCTATTTGGCCGCGAATGCGATCTTGATTTTCTACTTAAATTCTTATGACATTGACTAATCGAAGCGACGTCTACTTTGCAAATTGGAAAAATAGCACACAAAGGAATACATGTGCAGATCGAGAGATGAATTGTATATTATCGAATGGAACAAAATAGACGATAGCCCTAGATTCGACTTATTTGTATTGGATGGTACGTCCATTATAATTTCATCGAGAGAGTTTCGTAACATTATTTTGAAAACATAAATATTTTAACATCAAAATATCTTAACATTATTTAATTGTAGGGTGAATGTAAAGGCTTCTGGATTTATATGGTTGTAGGATTAGGAGTCTTTTGGGCCTGTATTT
This sequence comes from Pseudotsuga menziesii, assembly GCA_001517045.1. Lineage (NCBI taxonomy): Eukaryota > Viridiplantae > Streptophyta > Pinopsida > Pinales > Pinaceae > Pseudotsuga > Pseudotsuga menziesii. Next base: position 56,631 of record LPNX010965505.1, on the reverse strand, counting down.
AAGGGGCCATGAGAAGCCAAAAGGCTCCAGGATGCCATTTCTTTATAGGGTTGTTCTATTTGTATACTCGAGGGACATCTGTGAGAGATGTATGTATTTCTGGCAAGTCAATTTTGTTTACAGTTTTGGTTTTTGTTTTAGTCTTGAAGGATCCATGTTCCATTGGGGTATGAATGATTATCAAGTAATTATATGCTTAACGGTAAATAATTATGGAGAATGATGATGATTAAGTAATAAACTAGCAACAATTATATTACTAAGATGATGAATGATAAGTAATAAACTAGCACCAACTATATTACTAAGATTAATATGTTTGAAATACGGAGAGAGGTATATATTTGACATATTCATGGGTGTGTGCAAGAAGTTGAGGGTCTCTTTTGGTGTGTTAGATGCAATACAAAACTGAAAAAACAGATATCCATCAACTTGCATGGATATTTTGAGACGCTTACACAATGAATCTTGCGATCAGTTAAAAACAAGAAATGTAGGAAATTGAATGACCTTTCAAAATATATAATTTTTTTATATTGAAAATGTTGTTAACTATATAAAGTTAGATATTTTTTAACGGACACTTTTTATTTTTGGGACAAATTATAAGGTATATGTTTTTGTGGGTGCAGCGTCTGAGTGTCTAAATGATGGAATAAACTTACGAAAACCGGTATACATATAGAGAACATATAGGACTAGTGCATGCCTATTTTTCCAATAATAAAAATAATATTTTTAAATTTGTTTTTAATTATCTAAGAGATCAAACTTCAAAAATGGTACGTCAATTGTGGGTGCAGCGTTTGAATGTTTTAATGCAATTATTTGGAAATGGGTTTTTTTATAGCATGTAGAGGTTGGTGTTTTTTAGTGCACCATACAATTTTTTTTTTAAATGGTTGAGAAACGAAAGAGATATGGACAAAACACTAACAATGTGTTTTTTGACTTGAGGAGTGATGACAGAAGATAAATAAGAAAAAAATAGAAAAAATTATGTATTCTTGTTAAAATTTACATATTTAGAATCTGCAAAAAAAACCATATTTGTTTCTAAAATCTCATAAAAAATGGAGGTGTGCAGCATAATCAGACGAACCGCTAAACACGCGCATATTGGAAATTTGGATATAATGCTGAATTAGCCATGGTTTATCATACTCCAAGGCATAGGCATGTTGAATCCGAAGCAAAGTACAAAGCAGACACATATGCATAGGAATTCCATGAAAGCATGGGTGGAGGCTCGGCCTTGTCATTTGGTGGGATTTTTTTTTTGAATTTAACCAATATGCGAGTGCGATTTAATAAAGCCAAACGTGTGCGCGTTGTAGTTAACATCATTGTCATCATTATCATCAACACCATCATCGTCGTCATCATCATTACCTTCATCATCACCTTCATCATCATCATCATCACCATCCTTATCCTCATCATCACCATGATCATTGGTCATCGCTCATCCTCATCATCACCATGATCATTGGTCATTGCTCATCCTCATCATCACCATGATCATTGGTCATCGATCATCATCACCATCCTCATCTTCATCATCACCATGATCATTGATCATCAATCATCATCACCATCCCCATCATCACCATGATCATTGATCATCGATCATCATCATCAACATCACCATGATCATCATCACCATTGTCATCATCATCATCATCTTCATCATCTTCATCACCATTAACATCATGAACATCAGTGTCGTCGTCATCATCATCATCATCATCATCATCACCTTCATCATCATCGTCATCATCACCATCAACATCATGAACATCACATGAACATCATCACCACTAGCGTCATCATCATCGTCATCATTCTCATCATCATTATCATCCTCATCATCATGATCACCTTCATCATCATCATCATCATCATCCTCTTCATCATCATTATCACCATCAACATCAACATCATGAACATCATCATCACCATTGTCGTCATCATCATCATCATCATCAACAACATCCTCCTCCTCCTCCTCCTCCTCCTCATCATCAACATCATCGTCGTCATCATCATCATCATCATCATCATCGCCATCATCATCACCATCGTCACCATCCTCATCCTCCTCATCGTCATCATCATAAACATCTTCATCATCACAAACATCATCATCATCATCATCATCATCATCATCACCTACATCACCATCATCATCACCATGATCATTGATCATCATCATCATCATCAACATCGCCATGATCATCATCTCCATCTTCATCATCATCATCATCTTCATCATCAACATCATCATCACGATCGTTATCATCAACATCAACATCATCATCGTCGTCATCATCCTCATCATCATCATCGTCATCATCATCAGCAGCATCACCTTCCTCCTCCTCCTCATCATCATCATGGACATCATCGTCACCATCATCACCATCATGATCAACATCATCATCACCATCATCATCATCATCATCATCATCTTCATCCTCCTCCTCCTCCTCCTCCTCATCACCATCAACATGATCATCATCATCACCATCGTCGTCATCATCATCAAAATCAACATCATCATCATCATCATCCTCATCCTCATCCTCATCATCACCTTCATCATCATCATCACCATCCTCATCCTCATCATCACCACGATCATTGGTCATCGATCATCATCACCATCCTCATCCTCATCATCACCATGATCATTGGTCATTGATCATCATCACCATCCTCATCCTCATCATCACCATGATCATTGATCATCGATCATCATCACCATCCTCATCCTCATCATCAACATCACCTTCCTCTTCATCATCATCATCATCATGAACATCATTGTCATCATGATCAACATCATCATCACCATCGTCATCATCATCTTCATCCTCCTCCTCCTCCTCCTCCTCATCAACATGATCATAATCATCACCATCAACATCATGAACATCATCATCACCATCGTCGTCGTCATCATCAACATCAACATCATCATCATCCTCATCATCCTCATCATCATCATCACCTTCATCATCATTATCATCACCATCCTCATCCTCATCATCACCATGATCATTGGTCATCGATCATCATCACCATCCTCATCCTCATCATCACCATGATCATTGATCATTGATCATCATCACCATCCTCATCCTCATCATCAGCATCGCTTTCCTCCTCCTCCTCCTCCTCCTCCTCCTCATCATCATGAACATCATCGTCACCATCGTCGTCATCATGATCAACATCATCATCACCATCGTCATCATCATCATCATCATCTTCATCCTCCTCCTCCTCCTCCTCCTCCTCATCATCATCAACATGATCATCATCATCACCATCAACATCATGAACATCATCATCCCCATCGTCGTCATCATCATCATCATCATCATCCCCTTCATCATCATCATCATCGCCATCCTCATCCTCATCATCACCATGATCATTGGTCATCGATCATCATCACCATCCTCATCCTCATCATCAGCATCACCTTCCTCCTCCTCCTCATCATCATCATGAACATCATCATCACCATCATCGTCATCATCATCATCATCATCATCACCTTCATCATCATCATCATCACCATCCTCATCCTCATCATCACCATGATCATTGGTCATCGATCATCATCACCATCCTCATCCTCATCATCAGCATCACCTTCCTCCTCCTCCTCATCATCATCATGAACATCATCATCACCATCGTCGTCATCATGATCAACATCATCATCACCATCGTCATCATCATCATCATCTTCATCATCCTCCTCCTCCTCCTCCTCCTCATCATCATCAACATGATCATCATCATCACCATCAACATCATGAACATCATCATCACCATCATCGTCATCATCATCAACATCATCATCATCATCATCATCATCACCTTCATAATCATCATCACCGTCGTCGTCGTCATCATCATCATCAACATCATCATCATCATCATCATCATCATCATCGCCATCATCATCACCATTGTCACCATCCTCATCCTCCTCCTCCTCCTCCTCCTCCTCATCATCACCATCATCACCATCCTCATCCTCATCCTCCTCCTCCTCATCATCATAAACATCTTCATCATCACCATCATCATCATCATCCTCCTCCTCCTTCTCCTCCTCCTCATCATCACCTTCATCATCATCATCACCATCAACATCCTCACCATCATCTTCATCATCATCATCACCATCATCATTGGTCATTGATCATCATCACCATCCTCATCCTCATCATCACCATGATCATTGATCATCTATCATCATCATCACCATCAACATCATGAACATCATCATCACCATCGTCATCATCATTATCATCATCATCATCATCACCATCATGATAATCATCATCGTCTTCATCACCATCAGTATGGAGGGATGGAGTAAGAGAGAAAAAGGAACATATAGGGATGGATGTAGAGAGAATGAGGGAGGTATATTTAGAAAGAGGTAGGGATATGTAGGGATTATTGGGGCTATAGAGAGAAACATTTATATGCATGAAAAGAAGGGAACAATAAAACATTTGTTTTGTTGCTAGCCATAGAAAACATTTGGGAAGTTATGATCTTATTCGTTGCCCTAGCCGTGCACCCACTCTATTAATTGTGCTTAACCATATCACGTGCGCATTATACTTAAACAAACCGCGTACGCGTTTTTACTCTATATAACGCGTGCGCGTTTTGAGACTATAAAAACAGTGAATTATTTTTGTCCGAGAGCAACTTCACTTTGTTTTTATGAATTTATCCCATTACTGCGAGTTTTTTTTAGGAGCACGAGCCCGCCTGTGAAAATACTCACAATTTACACATTCTCTATCATTCTTTTTGTTATGCAGGTGCAACATTGAGGATATCTTTCATGGTTGAGGAGCACACAGGATAAGGTATCAAGCTTCAATGC
>LPNX010965505.1:10369-50457 GCA_001517045.1 Pseudotsuga menziesii | reverse complement strand
ATGAAAAGAAATGAGGAAAATACCTCACAAAGAGGAGGTTTATCCAAAGGTGGATATGGAGGGATTTGGCACACCCAAAATCGCGTTCGCCCAGTCGAGATTTGCTCCTTCTTGGTCCAATAGCCACGCGGTGAGGAGAAAAAGACGGTTGTGGCCTATTTAAAAAAAAAAAAACAGGCTTTCCAAATCGTGCCTCTGTTTTAGTGAACGAAATCGTGCATGGGATTTTGTTCACTAAAATGGAGGCATGATTTGGTTTACTATCCTAGTTGGCATGCCTATTGGCAGCCTTGGGACTAGGTGCGATTTCGTTCACTAAAACGGAGGCGTGATTTGGTTTACTATCCTAGTTGGCATGCCTATTGGCAGCCTTGGGACTAGGCTTGGCAGGTTCGGGATTGCTTGGGATGATTTTCTTTTTTTGGATTAAGAGTGGTTGAATTCACTCCACCATTGCATCTAAAAGGTCTCTCAACTTCTTACACACACCCTCATAATTTTTTTTACTAAAGAATGTGTCAATTACTTGTATCTAATAGTTAAGCTAATATAACAACCACTTAATTTATGGTTGTTAAGTTTATAGTTGTTCAGTTAGGCTCATAGTTGTATCATCATTGGACTTAAGCTAATAATTGTATCTAATAGTTAATTTAAAAGTTAATATAAAGCTTAGACTAAGCCTTATGCACATTGAGATTCAACTATTAGATTATTAGATACAACTATTCAATTATTAGCTTAAATACATTGATGATACAACTACTAGCTTAACTTCAACTCCAATCATGACTTTTACTTTATTAGATTAACTATTAGATACAACTATGAGCTTAAATCCAATGATTCTACAACTATTAGCTTAACTTCAACTCTAATAGTAGTTATATTAGATAACTATTAAATTATTCCAATAGTGATACAACTATTAAATTAAATTTAATTGAACTCCATCTCTTAGCATGAGAAGTTGACCTTGATTGCAGTGAAACCATGCACCAAGAACAATCAATTAGGTAATGTGTAGCTTATGTGATAGTTGAACTCCATCTCAAAGTTGGGAGTCGAGTTAATGTGCATAAGGCTTAGTCTAAGATTTATATTAACTATTAGATACAACTATTAGCTTAACTCCAATGATGATACAACTATGAGCCTAACTTCAACTATGATCTTAACAAACATAAATAAAGTGGTTGTTATATTAGCTTAACTATTAGATACAAGTAATTGACACATTCTTTAGTGAAAAAAACATTATGAATATGTCAAATAATATGGTTGTTGCTAGTTTTATTAAAAGGTTATTATAAATTGGATCACTATGTCATTTAGTGTAGGTATTTACTTTTGGTAGTCCATGGTTTGAATCTTAAGTAAGTTTTATTTTTCAAATTGAAAAAAAAACACAACTTGCTATTCAAAGAGAAAATAAAATTTGGGATAGTATATACATAGGAAAAATAAGCATATTAAGTCATCGATATCTCAGTTCGATCACCTTCATAACTGCCACCAAACATGAAATATGGCTTATAATAACTGCCTACAGAAAGAGTTACATGTAAAAATCGATAGGCTAATCCGCTGAGAGAGGGTGGATGTATGAATCCTCAAAACCCAAAGAAAGACCGACCTCCTCTATCATTAGCATCCCCCCAGTACCAACCTTTGGTTCCAAAATTGGAACTCTACCACCCTAGACCTCGGTGTTCTCAAAGGACCAGACTCAAAACCAACACTCACATAATAGAATTCACCAGAACCATTCCATAGAAGAACACAAGTTTTAATAATATCTAATCATTTCTGCAAAAGAGATTTTTAAACAGAGGAGGGTAATTTATCAAGCTTGTTGAGAATAGAAGACACCATTGAGTTAGAAATCCTTTGCAACCCGTTGTCGAGATCCTTCACTATTTGTGACAGAAGGTTTTCTCTAGTAGGGTATCCATTCTCTTTAGATGCAAATGAAGACCTGGTGTGCACTAGGACCATCTAAACAAATCCCTTATTTCTACCTTCTTCAGATATTAAACTTGAACATTAGTTTCTTAGATGCCTAGTCTCTCTACATAGAAAGCATATAAAAGGAATATCTTTGTAATCTAGTCTATGAATAAGGGTCTCATCGTTTGAACAAATCACAACTTCCACATGTGACCCTTTGAACACATACCGAGATATTTGCTAATGCTTATCTACACCATATAGCATGTCTTTCTCCATATGGATGAGTCTACCGATTCTATTGGCCATGTCTTCAAACACCGATTGATACCAAAGATGAAGCAAAAAAATGTGGTAACAAAAACCAAAGATGGTGCAAAGCCATTGACCCTCTTAAACGATTGAAATAAAGATGCCACCTACTAAGTACCAATGAGCCACCCTTGATAATCCATGGGTTAGAATTTTTTTTTTGACCTTCATCGACATACAAAAAATGGAAACAATACCATCCATTCACCAACATATTGAGCTAAGGACAATAGTCCACCATCAGCTTCCAATCATCATTAATCCATTCAACAAACTCCAATCGATTCAAACAAACATACTTGAGCCATCCTACAAGGGTTCTTGTCACCAAACAAGCCAAATGGTCCAAATGCACATCTCTCCCAATTGTCATATAAATAGGTTTTTCAAGAAATTTGAAATCCTTCTGTGCCCTCTGTTTGAAATAGTAATTACTTGCAGAGTCATACTAGATCTCAATCGACTCTGCTAGAGTTCGTATCAGTTCAATCTCTGTTAGACAGTTTGACAAGAATGGAAAGTTCACGACTCTGTGATGTAAACCAGTTGAATTAAATTTCTGAAGCTAATTTGTTAGATAAATAGTTATTACAGTCTTTAATGGCAAGTCAGTAGATTCATGGAGAAGAAAATTCTAGATTTCCTATAAATAGAAGAAGAATATTGTAAATTAAGTTAGACACGATAGACACGACAGAGAGAGCGAGAGACATCTTAAAGGGTAGTAGAGAGTGAAGAGAGAATTGTGTGGAAGCTCAAGCTTCTGTGTGTTTGATTATGTCGAGAGCCAAAACTCTGTAAACAGTTAAATATCTTTGTAAATTTCAAGTTTACATTTGCGACATATAGTTATTTGTTATGTCACGACAAGTTATATAAATAAAATAGTTTATGGGTGAATACATGTTTATTTAGCCCCTAATTATCTCCAGAAATACTTGAGTAAATGTTCTTTACATTTACGGTTTGAGAAAAAGTTCAAAGAATCCATAAACATTTCACCCTATAAAAGTTCTAGGTTTTACGTCAGAGTGGTCGACACAAGTCTATTGAATGTTTGGTTATATGATTTTGTAATTCTGTCAAATTGTTGTTGTGTCGAATTTTACTTATGTTACCATTCGATGAAAAATATTATTGATTTCTTAAGTATTTATACTAAGAAACAAAATTTATGAAATTAGACAAAAAGTGGTTAAGTCGAAGTCAATTAGTTGAAGTAAACTTGTCGAGAGTAAAACTGTAGAAGTAAACCTATTAAGTAAGTCCGTAAACTGGTCGAGGTAAACCTGTCAGTTAAGTTCAGTTGAAGTAAAACCTGTCGAAGTGAAGTGAGTCGGTAAAATCAACAAGTAAGAACTTGTCGAGGTAAAAAGAGTTGGGTTGAAAAGTCTGACCAAGTTTAGTCTTTAAAAAAAATTGTCAAAATATTTTGGTAGACTTGTCTAGTTGGAGTTAGACAAGTTTTACCCAAAAAGAAAAAGAAGAAGTCAAAGTCGACGTGAAAATTTTATAACTGAGCGATAACTCAAGTTTAACCGACTCGGCTTTTTCTAATTGGTATCAGAACAAGGTTTAGGAAAGAAATCTTGTCTTAAAAAGGGAAAAGTAATTTTCTAAGGAAAATTAAAAATTAAAAATGGCTTCTACTTCTGGTTCAAACATGTCGAGTTTGCAAAACCCAATTTTTACAGAAAAGAATTATGAATATTGGTCTCTAACAATGAAGTCTTTTTTCAGAGGTCAAGATGTTTGGAAAATTGTCCAACATGGTTATGCAGTGCTAGTAGATCAGACAGTATATAACAATTTCACATAAGCTTAGAAAGATACTCCGAGGGAACAAAGGAAGAAAGATGGAAAAACTTTGTTCTACATACATCAAGCCATGCATGAAATCATACTCCCAAGAGTAGCAACAACAATTAACACTAAGTAGGATTGGGACATATTGGAAAATTCCTATCAAGGTTTGGACAAGGTAAAGACTTCCAAGTTGCAGATTCTTAGAAGATATTTTGAATCTCTGTCAATGAAAGATTTAGAGTTAGTAGAATCATTATACACTTGAGTTGTTGGTTTGATAAATCAACTAAAATGTCATGGAGAAAAAATAGAATACCAGAGGGTGGTTGAATAAATTCTCAGAAATGTTCCCCCAAGATTTGAATCCTTGGTTGTGACCTTAGAAGAAAACAAAGACATGTGGGTGTTTGCCATTGATGAGATGCTAGCTTCACTCATCAATCATGAACATAGAATTAGCAGAACAAATACATCATTGGAAGGTGCATTCACAACATAGTAATTCATAAGCCGTGGTAGAGGCAGGGGGTGAAACAACTCCAGAGGCAGAGGAAGAAGTTCCTCCAGAGGAGGACGTGGTAGAAGTCCTACAAATGTCACTGGTAGAGGAGAGAATCATAATCCAAGTCAGCCAAGTGGTCAAAGGTTTGATAAATAAAAAATTCAACTTCATTATTGTAATAAATTTGATCATTATGCATATGAATGCAGGAACAAAAAATGTGACCAAGGGAGGCAAAGTACAAATCAGTCGACCAACACCAGCACTCCCTCGAGTGCAATGTTAATGGCATATGCATCTCTAATTCAATGCAATGCTGTCCAAGAAATTCCACATGACATATGATACTTAGATTCAGGCTTCAACAATCATATGATTGGTAATTTAAATTTGTTTTCTAGTCTAGATAATTCAGTTCAAACTGATGTTACACTTGGAAATAATTTCCAAGTCATTGTTTTTGGAAAACGTACTATTGGTATTCTAACCAAACAGGGGGAGAGTAAGTTTATTCCTGATGTCTATCATGGCGAAGGTCTGAAACACAAATTGTTGAGCATTGGACAACTGGTACAGAAAGGTTATGAAGTCTACATAGAATATTACCACCGTGTGATTAAAGATAAGAGTCCAAGCAACCAACTGATAGAAAAAGTGCCAATGAAAATCAACGCCTGTTTCCTTTGAGGATAATTCCGGACATGAACGGAAATACAAATATAGGGGTTGCATTCAAGGAAAAATTTAAAGAAGCAATCGAGCACTTCGACAAGAAATAAAATGGAACCACTGATTTTCAGGATGCATTTCAAACAGAAGTTCAAGATGAGTCCTAGCTGTGGAATTTCAGATTTGGAAATTTGAATTTTGGTGGGATGAAGCCACTTCACACAAAGAATATGGTGAAAGGATTGCCATTGATTGAAAAACCAGAAAGGGTTTGTGAAGGATGCATTTTTGGAAAGCAACATACAGATACTTTTCTAGTCAGAAAGTCATATAGAGCATGCACACCACTTGTGATTGTGCACTCTGATATTTGTGGTCCAATACAGACATCATCCATTGGTGGCTGCAATTATTTTCTTAAATTTATTGATGACTACTCAAGAAAAACATGGGCTTATTTTGTGAAACATAAATTTGATGCATTTAGTTATTTTCAGCAGTTCAAGGCACTTGTGGGGAACCAGAGTGGACACCACATCAAAATATTAATGACTGACAGAAAATGTGAATATGTTTCAGATGAATTTCTAAATTTTTTCAAGATCCATGGCATACAAAATAAATTCACTGCACGGTATACACCTCAGCAAAAAGGTGTTGCTGAAAGAAAGAATAGAACCATTATCAAGATGGTGCACAACATGATGGAATCCAAGCATTTTCCAAATGAATATTGGGCTGAAGCAGTCGCAACTGCTTTATATATCATGAACCGATATCTGACAAAGAGTGAGAAGAACAAATTTCCTCAAGAATCATGGATAGGTATGAATCATAGTGTTACTCATTTAAATTTTTTTTGCTGTGCTGCATATGCTCATGTTCTAGATGAGCTGAGAAAGAAGCTAGATAACAAGGGACAAAAATGTAATTTTGTTGGCTATTTTGAAGACACAAAAGCATACAAGTTGTATAATCTTGTTGGAAGGAAAGTGATCATCAGTCAATATGTTCAATTTGTCGAGAATGAATCATGGGATTGAACTATCGACATAAATGTCAATATTGTGTCGAATGTCGACAATGATGACATGGTGGAGGAAGTGGTCCAAACACCACATGTAAGTCAAACAGTTGCAGCACCGTCGACTCCCGTAACACCATGACATGGTTTAGCATAAGGAACATTGACACAAGTTTCAACTCAAGCTACACTGATAAGAACAGCAAGAGGACAACATACACCATTAAGCATTTCGTCGAGTTCGACATCGACAGAACCAATGAAGACAAGAATTCTATGTGAAATATATGAAGCTAGTACACAAAATTCATTCTCTCTCTTTGCATTATTTTCTCCTATATATGATCCACTAACATTTGAAGAAGCTATTGAAGAAGAAGTATGGGCACAAGCCATGGATGAAGAAATAGAATCCATTGAGAAGAATCAAACATGGGAGTTGGTTGATGTACCAAAGATAAATATGTAATCAGCTCCAAATGGATTTACAAGACCAAGCAAGATGTCGATGGGAATATGCAGGAGCACAAAGTAAGAATGGTATCAAGAGGGTTCACACAACAACCCATCATATATTTCAATAACAAAATTTCACCTGTCACATGCATGGATACAGTTAGAACAGTCTTGGCCATTGCTGCACGAAACAAATGGTCTGTTTATCAAATGGATATCTAGAAGAGGAAGTAAATGTGGAACAACCACAAGGCTATGAAGCTTTAGGCTAGGAGAATAAAGTGTACAAGATGAAAAAGGAACTCTATGGTTTGAAGAAATCTCCTAGAGCTTAGTACAATCATATTGATTCCTATCTCACTGAAAATGGATTTCACAGAAGTGAAAGTGAACAAAATTTGTACACCAAATTTGATAAGAAAGGTAAGATGTTAATTGTCTTCCTGTATGTAGACGATTTAATATTTAATAATGAATTTGACATAGAATATTTTAAAGAAGTCATGGAAAGTGAATTTGAAATGACTGATTTGGGGATTATGAAATTTTTTCTGGGCATTGAAGTCCAGTAGCCTGAAAGTGATATGTTTATATCACTATATAAATGTGTAAGTGCATTTAAAAAAATATTTAATATGTCAAATTGCAAGACAACCCCAACACCATTAATAACAGGTTTAAAATTGAGCAAGGATGATGATGGATCAACTGTAGATCCTATGCTGTTTAAAAGGCTTGTTGGAAGCCTTATGTATTTAACACCAACAAGACCAGACATCATGTATGGAGTAAGTCTGATATCAAGATTCATGGAGTCACCAAAAGAATCTCATTGGAAAGCAGGTAAAAGAATTATGAGGTATGTAAGTGGCACAAAATCCATTGGCATTATGTATTCAAACTCATAAAATTTTAAACTTATTGGCTACAATGACAATGACAATGGAGGCAACATAGATGAAAGGAAGAGCACATCTGGGTACACATTTCATTTTTCTATAGGTATTGTTTCATGGGCTTCAAAAAACAACCCATAGTTACTCCGTCTTCAGCATAATCAGAGTATGTTGCAGCTACAAGCATTGCATGTCAAGATTTTTGGATGCATAGAATTTTGAAATATATGTCACAGAACCAACAAGAACCAACAACAATTCAGCCATAACATTGTCTAAGAATCACGTGTTTCACAAGATAACCAATCACATCGACACAAGGTTTCATTTCAAAAGAGAGTTGGTGAACAACAAATTAATTTGTTTAGACTTTTGCAGGTCTGAAGATCAAGTTGCAGACATCTTTACAAAAACATTGGAAAGGGATAAATTCCAGTATCTGTGTAGTTATCTTGGAATGACAAGTTCTACACAGTGAACTTTGTCATGGATAGAGTAAGTTTAATCTTTGAATCATTTTGTAAAATTTTGTTTTAAGATCATCATTTGCTCATAATTAAGGGGGAGTGTTGGAAATAGTAATTACTTACAGAGCCATACCATATCTCAGCCGACTCTACCAGAGTCCCTATCATTTCAGTCTCTGTCAAATAGTCTGACAAGAGTGAAGAGTTCACGACTCTTCAATATAAATTGGTCAAATTAAATTTCGGAAGATAAGTTGTTAGGTAGATAGTTATTACAGTCTTTAATGGAAAGTCAGTAGATTCACGGAGAAGAAAATTCTAGTTTTCCTATAAATAGAAGAAGAATATTGTAAATTAAGTTAGACACAATAGACACAACAAAGAGATTGAGAGAGAGCTTAGTGGGTAGCATAGAGTGAAGAGAGAATTGCGTCTAAGATCAAGCTTACGTGTGTTTGAATATGTTGAGAGTCGAAGCTTTGTAAAAGTTTAAATATCTCTGTAAATTTCAAGTTTGCATTTACGACATATAGTTCTTTGTTATGTCGCGACAAATTATATAAATCAAATAGTTTATGGTTGAATACATGTTTATTTAGCCACTCATTCTCTCCATAATTACTTGAGTAAATGTTTTTTACATTTACGGTTTGAGTGAAAGATCAAATAATCCATAAACATTTCACTTGGTAAAAGTTTCAGGTTTTCAGTAGAGTGGTTGACACAAGTCTACTTAATGTTTGGTTATATGATTTTGTAATTCTATCGAATTGTTGTTGTGTCGAGTTTTACTTCATGTTATCGTTCAGTGAAAAATATTATTGATTTATTAAGTCTTTAGACTAAGAAACATCATTTATGAAATTCGACTAAAAGTGGTTAAGTCGAAGTCCGTTAGTTGAAGTAAAACTGTCGAGAGTAAAATAGTTGAAGTAAACATGTCAAGTAAGTCCGTAAACCAGTCGAAATAAACCTATCGGTTAAGTTTGGTTGAAGTAAAACTTGTCAAAGTGAAGTGAGTCACTAAAACCGATAAGTACGAACTTGTCGAGGTAAAAATATTTGGGTCGAAAATACCAACCAAATATACTCTTTAAAAAAACTTGTTGAAATATTATGGTAGACTTGTCTAGTAGGAGTTAGACAAGTTTTTCCCGACAAGAAAAATAAGAATTCGAAGTTGACATGAAAATTGTGTAACTGAGTGGTAAATCAAGTTTAACCGTCTCGGTTTTTTCTAACACCCTCTTCGTCAGAGCCTTCTTCCCAAAGACGTTCTTACCACTTCCACCTCTCCCTTATGTTCCACTAGAAAGGTCAAACTTTTGACCCCTCCCCTATCTAGGGTTTTCTTAAACCCAAATCCATTGGGTAATTCTTAGGAACTACCTGTCATTTCCCCACCTTCGATTCCTTAGACACACCTAGAATTGGAGTCACTTTAGTTGTTACTCCATAGAAGACAATCTTGGAATTAATTTTCAACCAAAATCATTTGATATGAATCGATATGGAGATATGTATTTAACGGTGAATTAATGTTTGATGATTTGCAGCATTAAATATTATGGATGCCTGACACCACTATTAAGAAAACATAATTGAAATAGTCGTTCCTCCCAACCAACTCCTAGATCAGCCAAGTCTCACTTGCTCTAGAACCCCTGATCATGTTCACTGAACCACGAGAAAAATACACTCAATGTGTCATCTCTTGCATTAACAGATCAATTCCGCATCCACTAATAGCCTCCTGTTTTCTAAATGGACACACTACTATATAGTATTTTTCCTAGGACTTGGTCATTTATGAGCCTCTTGCTCTTTAGCACTCCAAAAGGAGTTGTGACCTAATTTTGGGGAGGATGCCTCCTGCATCTTGAGTTCTCACTCGACGGCTTTCACCACTTGTATTTTCCCCTTGTGGGTCACTAAACACTCTTTCAACAAATATTCCAGTTATGTTTCCTTCTAGTATTTTTAATTAATAATAAGAATAATCCATTACATCTATTTTTTACTTTCTTGTCAAAAACATTTAAAAAATAAATTATTCAATAATAATAAT
The DNA here is from genome assembly GCA_001517045.1 of Pseudotsuga menziesii. Classification (NCBI taxonomy): domain Eukaryota; kingdom Viridiplantae; phylum Streptophyta; class Pinopsida; order Pinales; family Pinaceae; genus Pseudotsuga; species Pseudotsuga menziesii. The sequence goes on along the minus strand of LPNX010965505.1, from coordinate 40,307 downwards.
AATTTATTTTAATTTGGTGTATTACATACACCTCCCCTTAGAGGATAACACCATCCCCGGTGTTATTATTTTTTGTCTGTATTCTTCCATTATTTCATCTTGAAATAAGATCGGATATGCCTCCCACATATCACTTTTCAATTCCCAAGTGGACTCTCTTGGACTAAGATGCTTACATTTCACCTTGACTTGTCTGATGGTACGGTTTCGAAGTAAAAGTTCTCTCGTGTCGAGAATATGATCTAGTCCCACCTGAAACTCTTCTTCAGGTTCCACCTGTATAACATTCTAGTGAATTACATGAGAAACATCATGAATATACTTATTCAAAATGGAAACATGAAAAAAATTATGTACTTTAATTGTAGGTGGTGAGGCTAATTGGTATGCTACCAACCCTACTTTTGCCAAAATTTTCAAATGGCCCACAATACCTGGGTGCCAATTTTGAGTATCTTCCTAGTCTTAGGAATTTTTTCTTGGGTTTTACCTTTATATATATACATGCTCTCCTACCTAGAACTCTCGAGGATTTCTTTCCAAGTCAACATAACTGTTTTTCCTGTCTTGAGCGGCCTTCAAATTTTGTTGTACCTGTTTCACTATTAGTTTCATATCTTTTAACAATTCGAGTCCTAACATTAACCTATCGATGGGAATGCTCCAAGAAATTGGAGTGTTACATTTGAATCCTTATAGAATTTCAAAGGGACTCATTCCAGATAATACTTGAAAATGATTATTGTAAGCAAATTCTACTAAGTGCAAGTAATATTCCCACTAACCCGGTTTGCCCATTATATACATTCTAAGCATGTATTCAAGAATTTGGTTTACTCTTTCCATTTGTCCATATGTTTGTGGATGATACACAGTGCTGAAATTTAATTGTGTGCCTAGTCCTTTAAATAAGGCCTTTCGAAAATTCCCTGTAAACTTTATATATCTATCCGAGATTATTACCTTAGGTACACCATGTAACTTGAAAATTTATTTCATAAATATATCAACAATGTTAACAACCTTATAAGTAGATTTTACCAGAATAAATTGAGTTTATTTACTTCATTTGTCTACTACGAACATGATTGAGTCATGTTGTTTAAAATTTTTAAGTAGACCTGTTATGAAATCCATGCTGATTGGTTTCCATTTCCATTTCGGAATGGGTAGTGGTTGCAGTAACCATGTTGGATGTTATTGTTCTGCGTTTACCTATTGGCATTCGATGCAGCATGCTAAATATTCTACTGCCTCTTTTTTCATTTTAGGCCAAAAGAAGTCCTTTCTTATCATAGTGATCATTTTCTGGTATCCAGGGTGTCTTGAATATGGTTGTTTATGTAACTCATACATAATAGTTAATTTATCATTTGCTGAATTTGGTATGTATAACTCGTTATTATGTAGCAGTAACCTTCTTCCATTTAGACTAAAATTTGTTTTTATTTGGTTCTTTTCATTTTATGCAGACTTTTCTTTTAGGTTTTGATATTCTTTATCCAAATTTTATGCATTCAAGATTTGATTTTCTAAATCTAATCCATAGCTACTGCTTGTGAATAGTAAGTTTGTGTGACGACTTAAAGTGTTAGTAACCTTATTCTCTTTCCCTTTTATATGTTTTATTTTGAAGTCATATTCATTTAAAAAGGAAAACCACCTAGCTTCTCTAACATTAAGGTTTTGTTGATCAAACAAGTATTTTAAGGTTATGTTATCTGACATCAACAAACATTTTCTTTCGATGAGGTAGTGTCACCACATTTTTAGTGCATGTATAATTGCAACAAGTTCTAAGTCATGTGTATCATATTTCTTCTCATTCTCTTTTAACTTTCTAGAATCATATGCCACAATGTAGTTGTCTTGAATTAGCACCCCGCCTAATCTTTCCTTACATGCGTCATTGCATACGACATAATTTTTAAAAGGATCAGAAATTTTTAAGATAGGGGCAATGGTTAACATGTGTTGTAGTTTATTAAAACTTTCAGTATACTTTTCGCTCCAATCAAATTTATTACCTTTCTTCTGTAGTGAAGTTATGGGGTGGGCATCTTAGAAATTCCTTCAATAATATTTTGGTAATAGCTAGTAAATCCCAAGAATGATCTAATGTCTATTGCATTGTTCGAAACTAAACATTCAGTAATATTTTTAATCTTATCAGGGTCAATTGATATTCCATATTTAGACACTATGTGTCCTAGATATTGAATTATTTCCTTAAAGAAGTCACACTTGCTAAACTTAGCAAACAATTGTTGTTCTCTTAACACTTGTAAAATTATCCTTAGGTGTTCTTCATGTTCCTATTTATTCTTTGATTAAATCACTATGTTGTCGATGAATATGACTACAAATTTATCAAAGTAGTTACTCATAATACTATTCATTAAGCACATAAAAGCTGTAGGTGTGTTTGTTAAACCAAAGGGCAATATGATGAATTTGTAATGACCATACCGAGTTCTAAAAGCAGTTTCAAAGATGTCTTCATCCTTGATCCATACCTGATGGTATCCAGACCTTAAATCTATTTTGGAGAATATTGTTTCCCCTTAGAACTAATCAAATAGATTGTCTATACTAGGTAAAGGATATCGGGTTTTAATAGTCATATTGTTTAATTACCGATAATTTATGCATAATTTTAAAGTGCCATCTTTTTTCTTTATGAATAAGACCAGTGGTCCCCAAGGGGAAACAATAGGTTGAATGTACTTTTTTTATCAATTAGTTCTTGCAATTGTGATTTAAGTTATGTAAGTTCTATTATATTCATCTGATAAGGAGCTTTCAACGTTGGTACCGCTCTCGGTATCATATTGATTATAAAGTCTATGTCCCTTCTCAGAGATAGTCCAGGGATTTCTTCCGAGAAGATGTATTTAAAATATTTTAAGATCGATATAACCTCTATCTTAAGTTTGTTATCATTATCTTTGTCATCCATTACATAGACTAAAAAACTTTACATCCATTACGTACAGATCTTTTCATCTACAAGGTAGATATTTCTTTGATGGTAACCTTTATGGGAATTCCTTTTACTTTAATTGTATTTCCATTATAATCCATGCATATAAATTTTTTATTGTGATAGTGTAACATAACACTGTGTTTTTCTAACCAGTCCATTCCTATCAACAAATCATAAGAACCTATGGTAAGATATTTAGATCAACATGTGTATTGAAATCATTTATCATAATTTCATAGTTTTTTACATAACTAAAGTCTTTTCGTTAGGTACTTGTGTAAGTTTTAAACTTGTGCAGAGAAGCAAATCATATAGATTCTTTTAAGAAAATAGATATCACTACACATCATTCACATATAAACACAAAGATTTACCATGGAAACCCTTAACCAGGAAAAACCAAAAAACCTTGGAGCCACCCCTCCTATATTCTCTTCATTACATTATGAATCCTCACAATACAAACTATAGGTATTCAACAACATCCAAATACCCTAATCTGTTAACTCGGATTAGAAAAAGACTCCAATCCCTTAACTGAGATTAAGTTACATATTTTTAGACAAATTCTAAAAATAGCCACAAATAGCTATAAATATCCACAAATTCTATAAAAATCCATAAATTCGATAAATAGCCATAAATTTCATAAGGTGCTTTTGGGATCGTCGAGCGGCAGTGCTGACATGCGCAGCTCCCCTCCATACGCACATGCAAAGAATATAACATATACCCAACATTCTCCCACTTGTTGTTTCCTTTACATAGTAATGAGTCATGTACTCATAAAGTCATAGGTTCATGGCAGCAATGCCCATAGATTCTCTACACCAAGAGAACTTCTTTGTACTAACACACTTTTTTAATGAGTCTGCAACATTTTTCACGGTGTCAACCTTCTCCAACAACACCTTCTTTTCTTCTACCACATCTCTCACAAAGTGATATTGCACATTAATATCCTTTGTCTTAGCATGATAAGAAGGGTTGTTCGCCACACATATTGCACTTTGACTATCACAATCTAACCTTACACCTTTCTGTATAAACCGAATACCTAAACACAATCTTTGCAACCACACAACTTCTTTGCTTGCATGAATGGCTACCATGTATTCAGCTTCTGTAGTTGAAAGTGCAACTACAACTTGTGTCTTGCTCATCCAACTGATAGCTCCTCCAAATAGGTTAAACACATAACCACTTGTAGATATTATGTTATCAAGGTCTCCAGCCCAGTCTGCATCAACAAATCCATGTACATTTATTACTCTATCTCGTCCAGGTCTTCCTTGGTAGCAGATTGCATAATATGTGGTGCCACACAAATATCTGAAGACCCTCTTTACAACTATCCAATGCTCCTTTCCTGGTTTTGACATATATCTGCTAAAAAATCCCACTACATGAGCAATGTATAGACCATTGCATACATAAAAATACCAATTGCACTGGCATACGGAACTCATGACACATCTTCTTCTTCTTCCTATGTCTTGGGACACTGCTCTAAATATAAGTTTACACCTATAGGAATAGGAACCTTGACCGACTTACTTTCTTGCATGTTAAATCTTTGTAGCACTGTCTCAACATATTTTCTTTTATTTAAACTGATCATCTTGTTTGCACGATCTCTTCTTATCTCCATTCCTAGAATGAAGTTTTCAGTACCGAGATATTTCATATCAAACTTGGAGTACAGTTGATACTTTACCTCCTTTATAACATCTTTGTTGTTTCCAATCAGCAACATGTCATCAACATACAGAACTATGTTAATGAAGTGATCACCAACCTTTTTGGAATATATATAGTGATTAACTTTTCTTATCACAAACTCCAATCCAAGTATGTAGGTGTCAAACATTTGGCACCACATCCTTGGAGACTGATTTAGACCATAAAGGGACTTCTTTACTTTACATACCAACTCATTCTTTCCCTTTACTATGAACCATTTTGGCTGTTTCATGTATATTTCTTCTTCTAGATCCCCATGTAAGAACGTTGTCTTCACATCCATCTGCTCTACTTCAAGATCAAAAGCAGCAGCAATATAAAGAAGAAATCAAATAGAAGTTAATTTTTCAATTGGAGAAATTATTTCTCCAAAATCAATCCCTTCTACATGAGAATATCCCTTTGCTACCAAGTGGGATTTATACATATCCACTTTACCTTCTGCATTCAAATTCTTTTTAAATAGCCATTTTCTCCCAACATATTTTCTTCCAGCTAGTAACTGGACTATATTCCAAGCTTCTTTTTGTTTAAGGAATCCATTTATTCAGCCATGCCCTTTTCCAGAGATCACGATCCTTGGAATCAACAACTTCCTTCACATTTCTAGGATCATCATCAGTGATAGACATAACAAAATGAGAGCAAAAATCAAGAGGAGAATACCTTTTTGGTTGCCTTATTTCTCGAGATGATTTCCTCAAAACTGGAGTATGAGGTTCTTCTTATTCTGATTCAGCTTCTTCTATTGAGTCAGATTCTTCACCTTCTAACTTAAAATCTATTTTCTCTGGTGCCTTTTCCATTGGATTCACTTCCTATATGGGGACTTCTTTGACCTCTCAAAACACAACATCTCAATTGTAAACAGTCTTCTTAGTTATAGGATTCCAAATCTTATACCCTTTCATACCATCTTTATAGCCAATAAAGATACACTTCTCAGCTTTGTTATCCAACTTGCTCCTTTTCTCCTTTGGAACATGTACATAAGCATCATGTCCAAAAAATTTCAAATGCTTAATAGAGGGTTTCTTACCAGTCCATACCTCTTGAGGAGTTTTATCAATCAATGCTTATGTGGGTGATCGGTTTACCAAGTAACATGTTGTCTCCACTACTTCTGCCCAGAATTATTGTCCTATCCCAACACTGCTTAGCATGCTCCTTGCCTTTTCCATCAACATCCTATTCATCCTCTCAGTAACTCCATTCTGTTAAGGTGTGTATGGAGTAGTGTTTTTCCTTGATATACCACACTTCTTACAAAAGTCCTCGAATTCATTCCCACAGAAATCTCCACCATTATCTATCCTCAACACCTTTATTTTATTTTACGATAGATTTTATACAAGAGCCTTAAATTCTTTAAACTTCACAAATATTTTAGATTTCATTCAAAAGAAATAAATCCATATATTCCTTGAGAAATCATATATAAATGAAATGTAATACACATATTTTCCTAATGATGGAATAGGAACAGGTCCAAACACATCCCTATGTATTATTTCTAGAATGTCCTTTGCTCTTATAGAACCAGATGCAAATCTTTCTCGATTTTGTTTTCCATATATGCAATGTTCACAAAAATCAAAATCCAAAGTGCAGTCAGTCATACCTTCAACCATACCTTTACCTTGTAATGCTCGAAGTCCCTTTTCTCCGATATGCCCCAATATTTGATGCCATAGCATTGTCTTTCCTCCTGATGCAGTTAGGGTCTTGTCATCTTTACCTCCTTCCCTAAGCACAACAGGATTGTTACATTCATCAATGATGGTTTTTCCCAATATTTTGTACATATTTCCTTACTGAACTCCTCTCATCAATACCTTTGATCCTCGAACCATTTTGCAACCACCATCTCCACAGAAAGTATTTACTCTTGCAACATCCATATTTCCGACAGATATCAAGTTTCTTGCTCGATTTGGAATGTGTAGCACTCCATACAGAGTTCTAATTCTTCCATCCTTCAGTTTTAGCTTGAATATACTACGTCCAACGATACTGGTTGATGAATCATCTCCCAAGTACACATCTCCTCCATTGTACTTTTCATATTCACAGAACCACTCCCTACGAGGGGTCATATGACATGACGCACCTGAGTCAATCAACCATATACCACGTTTTGAATGATTACCCGTGGAAGCTAGGTACACATCCCCTCCTTCTACTGAGGATTTATTTTCCTCTATGGAAGGGGTATTCTCATATCCCTTTTCTTTCTCAACATTCTTAGATCTGCAATCCCATTTATAGTGCCCAACATATTTCATTTCTAACACTTCCTTATTCCTTTTCGTGGGGATTTAGATCTACCCTTAGATTTAGATCTCCCCCGGATCCTTTATTTTTGCTTCTCTCCTGGGGGGTGACCTCTCACAGACAATGCATCCATGCTATGATTATCCATGATTTCCACCTCATCTCTTATGATAGAAGGGATGATACAATTTCATCAAATTTTAAACCCGCCTGGCTAGCACTACTTATTGCAACAATTAGGTTGTCCCAGGAATCTGGCAAAGAACATAATAATGTAGTACATTTATCTTCTTCAGCCATTTTAATACCAACATAGTTTATCTGACTTACTAGAGTATTGCAGACATTCAAATACTCTGTTATAGTGTCATTCTCGTCCATTCTGAGGTGAAAAAATTTCTTTTGCAGAAACAACTTGTTCACAAGGGATTTTGATTGATACAAACTCCCTAGTTTTTCCCATAGCTTTACTGCAATATCTTCACCAGATACGTTCAACAACACAGATTCTGATAAGCACAATAGTATTGTACTCCTCACCCTTCTTTCTAATTTACCATTGTAGTAGGGCTTTCTCCCTAGCTACGAGTAGAAACAGATACCTTTCGTCTATAGGACATAAGGATAGGGTCTTTGTGAATGGAAGAGGAACCTGCAGGAAAGGGTTAGTGAACCTTACAAAACCCTGCAATAAACCTATTATAAAAATTAAAATATAACAAGTAATCAATGGAGAACCTACAATGAAAATGTTAGCAATAAGCAAGCTATGAGCAACTAGATTAAATAACAAGAAAACATTGACATCATTATACCTATGCTCTTGCTGGAAGATGGGACACCATGCCCTAGCTCAAGGTGCTACCTCTCAATGGAATGAGGATTGGCTAATGGAGCAAGTGAGAAATGGAGGAGAGAGGTGAATGAATTGAGAGATTTGGGTCTTAAGGCACTCACACGAACAGAGTAATGGTAGGCAAATGAGGAATATTTTTAGAGTGACCCCCACCCTTGTATTTATAGCTTTTTTCTAAGTTTTAGGGTTTTAATCCCTTAGTCAAGGCTTTAGCCCCTTTTTAGGGATTTAAGACCCTTTCACCCATTTCTAAGATCCTTTGGTGTCTTTAGGCCCTTTTAGGGGTTTTAGTCCCTTTTTGAAGGCTTTATCCCCTTTGAGAGTTATGTAGCCTCTTTAATGGGTTTTTAAGCCCTTTTTGGTGTTTTTTGATCCTTTGCAAGGGTGTGGGGGTCAACTAAGGGAAATGAAATGGATGTATTTGTGGTGTAGGTGATGTAGAGATAATCAGGTAATTTTTTGGGTTAATAGATTGCCCCCTGATGTGTGAGGGAAGGAGCTCATCATATGGCCGATGGACATCATAGGATTTTGTGGGGAGAGGTGGTGCCTCCTGGGCTGGGGCATGATGGATTTTGGTTTTTGTATTAATGTGGTTCCCATCAATGTGTGAGATACAAATAATGTGCGACATGTATATGGATGAGGCGGGCATCCCCATGCTCATAACGATGTCAAAAGAGTAATGTGATCTAAGATCTACAATGCAAGATCCGATCATGTACAACTATTGTTACATAATGGTTTCCTCAACAAGAGGCTGAATACAATACTGATATGAAGAACTGCTACATTGGAATCATAGCATTCTCATGGAATGATATATCTTCATGACTAATGGTCTTTTATATTTGGAATGGTACATAGCTGTAGGGACTCATTGATGGAGAGTCAGAGTCTCTGTGGTACAATATGCTGCATCAATCATGAATCTATATAGAAGCATTGCTGGGGCTTCTGAAAACTGTCTCCAATGCAACCCAAAAATCACAAGAGACATGAACCTGTTTGGGTCCCATAATAGACTCACCAATGTGCTAGAGTCAAGTGACATCCGGGGTCTTCGACCAAATACTGCACAGATCAATACCCTGTACGAATCTCAACGGTGTGATGATGTAGCTAGAGTCGAGCACGTGAGACACAACCATCCTGAGAGGAACTAAGGACTCCTTTCAAGTGGTCCAAGGAACTCATCAATGAGGGTAATGAAACCAAAAGAAAGGGACCTCTGGGTCTATCCTCTAGAATATGTGTTGTCGTCGATAGAGGGAGACCTGCAACTAACCAAGGCGATGGTGTTTCCTTGACTAGAAGCACGAGGGAGATAATCAACAGATGTGAGACAATATGAGGACTCACCCACTGAATGGGGCGGGGGAAGGAATAGGGGCAGGGGTAGTGTAGTGGACTCAAACTTCCTTTGTTTAGAGTATGATAGCAGGGCATACCAAGAAGCAAATGAAACTAACTCATGGGAAAGGGATCATAGCTGTAATATCTAGAATGTAACTGCAGATGGGAAATACTTGGGGGAGGTAGACACTTTTGGTATTGTTGGGATCCAAGGAAGACACACCGCAGAATACTATGAACAAAGGCGACCCAAAGTGGGAATGCTACCGAATTGTTATATGTGGGGTGGTGTCTAAATACATCGTTGAGGTAAGATCTTGTGGATTTTTGGTGACCCCAAGAAATCAAATGCTCGATGGTGCTTTCAATTTTAGAGAGTCTGAAAGCATGACAAAGAAGGATAAAAGTGTGCATAGGAGAGCTCACCCATCCTTTGAGGGGGATGGGAGACTTCTTTACCATTGGTAGTCAAATCAGGCTGGAAAAGGTTAAACCTATACTGACTAGACAGTCATTCAAATACTTTTACGAGCATGAACAAAACCAAGTTGCAGCTCGAAGATCTTTTATTTATGAGAAGGCTGGAAAAGATCTTAAAGACAACCCATGGTGAGATTTTTCATAATTTTCAGCCCCTCTTCTTGAGAAAGCATAAAAGGATGTAGAGGGGAACGGTCTTGGCTTGAATGTGCCAAGGTGATCATTTTCATATGGTAGTCTACATGGTTTGAAAAAGGAGATAAACGAAGCTATGTGGATGCCCTTTTCGATACTTTAACGAGCAGGAGAGGAAGCAAATGCGCTCAGTGATATTTTCATTATTTTAGGAGTCAGAAAAGAGCTTAACAGAAAGTCCATTATGGTTAACCGATTGAGGGGGCACTAAAGGTTCCCCCCTCTCGGGAATATGGATAGTGGTCCAAAGGTCATCTGTGCAGTATGGATGGAGCAGGTGGCTCTTGAACATACCAATATATGCACGGGATAGATCACGTGAGAGGCACGTGAGTCAATGTGACAGAGACATGCAGATCGATGTGGCTCTCAGATAGAGTTCAAGAGAGTCTTGTGTGAGTTGTGGTGGACATAATGGACTACATATGATGTCAGCGCAAGTCTGAAGGAACTTATATGCCAAATGCATGCAAAAGAAATGATCCACCCTTCGGGAATTGGTCTGAGAACCCACGTAAGCTGCAGTGGACGGATTTGACAGTTATATGACGAAATAATAAAATGATGTGCTTTTTACGAGATAGTACAAAATCCTGCATAAGTTGCGGTGGTGTAAGTCCAGAGACTAGCATATGACGTAAGTACAGGTCCAGAGACATTTGTATAAAAAAGTGGAATGTAAACTGAGGTAACTCTCAGGAAGTGGCCCTAAAAATTACTTGTTAAACATGAGATGATGGTCTCATTGAAATATAGAGGATGAAAATATGAAATTGATGGTGCAAACGGCGTCCCAAACGGACTCCGTATGGATCAGTTATGTGGAAAAGATGAAAATAGGTCAAATGGGGCCTATAAATGGGCACAGACCATTTTGTGAAGTGTCATTGTCACTGTTCATTAGTGATTTGGAGAGGATGGACCCAAACTTATTTGGTTGATTTCTTCTATTTCGAAAGTTGGTTTTGAGATCCGTGACTTGCAGGTAAGAGTTCTTGCAAAATCCATCTTTTTCAGTGGTTTAGTTTTTTAATTTCCTCACCCAAGGACCCTATGTGATCCTACTAGGGCTTACATGAGCTAGGTCGCGCTTTTCGTGGGAAAAGGAGTGACTATGTCACTTATTTTTCCCAAAAAGGTGTGATTGGGTCGCTCCTGTCGGGAAGAAAAGAGCGATCTGAGGTCACTTGTGTTTAGCCAAACAATGCGACTCCATTTCTTTTGTGAGGCCTGTTTGAGCAACTTGGTCACCCTTTTTGGATTGATAGGTGCGACCTGGTCCTAGGGTGGATTTTTTACTAAAAATTGTGGTTGACATTTGTTTTGTTTTTGTGCAGGATGCTTGAGACTTTGTGGTGAGAGAGAGACTACAAGGACCTCCAGGAGGAGGCGTTATGGGATGGAAATGTGTGGGGTGCACTGGCCCGTTGTGGACTGCTGAAGTTCATGCAGATTCCCCTGATGAAGAGCTTACGTCTACCGCTATAGACATTGGTGAGCTTCTAGGATGTTGGAGAGGAGGATTTCATGATACAAGGGCAATGTATTGACATTACGCTACTGGATGTGTATTTTTGACTGGGCTCCCGATGTTGGGAGTCATTGGCGACTTGGTGCCAGTACACTCTCATGGGGAGACGTTGGAGGACTTGTGTGATAGGCACTGTTATGCTACTGCGTATGTGCGTGGTTCACACATCTTGACATGTGATATTGAGGACTTGTCGACTCAAGCTGTTGCAACAATGGTGCTATGTATCTTGGGTTCCATGGGGAACCACAAGATATTGGGAGGACAATTACAGATGGTAGAGAATGCCATGAGGGGCACTTACTATGGATGGTCCCTGATGTACCTACTTGCGGTTCGGCGTCAGCTGAACCATGCAAGGGAATCTGGTAGAGGGTTTTGTTTCATCTCCTTTGTATGTGCTTTCTTTTTTGAGAAAGTACCAAATCTGTGTCTGCATCAGGAAGTGCGGGATAGTGGTCCGCAGGATCCGCAGATGCGTAGATGGTGTCAGATGATGGTGAGAGAGGGTGCCAACAGAGTGGGCTGTTTCTTCACATAGGAGTTTTTGGATCAGTGATGGCAGCTCCTAGTGGTAGTTGAGGAGTACCCTTCTATGGGGATGGACTATCATGGAGACCTTGAGATGCCTCGACCTCTAGGCCAGGCCTGGGGACCAGCTGGTATGTATGTGTGATGTTTTTTTGCTCATATTTATACATATAGTATTTTAGATGGGTGATAGTTGCGTGATTATATGCATAGACTAATGGTGTCTTTGCTTGCATATGCAGATATTGGTCCTCTTCTGCCACCCAATTATTAGAGGTGGGCAGTCGCGATTGCGGAGCCGGCGGTCCCATGCGGGGAACCATCATAGGCAACGGCGAGAGTTGGACACTATTATGCTGCATTTGGAGAGAATTGTTGAGGGGATTTCCGATGTAGGTTGGCAGGGTTTAGACAATGAGCTGATTTCCGCCATTCACAGTGTGCCTCCAGAGTGCACTTCTCTGATGAGGAGGATAGCCGTGGCCTGTGGTTATGTTCGTTGGGTGGCACGAGGGGATGTTCCTGTGGAGGATGATGACACCGATCCAGATGATGAGGATGAGTCTGGGTTGGACTAGAAGCCAGTGGGGCTGCCCCTAGTGCGTTGGTGCACTTAGGATTTTTTGTATCGCGATGTATATTCATCTGAGAAAGCATATGTGGATTCTCATTTTGTATTGAACATATTTTCGACGTGCAATTTATATATATATATATATATTTTGACGCACGTGGATGCATTTTTTATGGTTTTATATGTGAGTCTTTTATGATGATGTGAATGAAATGCTTAGATGATGTATTTTTACATGTGTATGCATATTTATGTGTGATGATGCATGATGTTGTTTTTTGTATGTTTCTTATGTGTGATGATGAATATGCCAATTTAGAATTTCATTATCTATTTGATCCGCTACACTATTGAGGTTTTCTAGGAACATGTGTGAATGTGATGAATTCAAATGTTCTAACCATCTGTTTAGTGCGCAGGAATTTTCTAAAGAGGAAGGGATCACGTACCCGGTAATAGTTGTTTAACTGAGAGACAAGCAGTTGGGATTTTAAGAAGACATTGAGATGACAGATGCCCGACTGGAGGGTGGCGGCCAAGAGGCCATTGACACCATCATATTCAGCCTGGTTGTTGGTCACAATGCCCATGCATATTCCATCGATATTGATAAACTCATGCGACGGGGAATAGATGACCCATGCAACTGAGGCGAGGTTTGAAGACCATCTAATTGATTCGTCAGCAAATATAATGTATCGACACGAGGTAGGATCCATATAGAGAAATAAAGGAAACAATACGTAAGAATCACTTTAAAAAATGTGTTAAACAAAAAAGGACAAGACTATGCTACAAGCTGAACTGCACATCACTTAAAGAGGTGATGTTAGAGGGAAAGTGGTTTGGACTTTGAGGGGGCCAGCGGTCATGCCATTGGGAGACACGATGAACCCTAGGAGATGGTCCGTTGGGACATAGGAAACACACTTGAAAGGGTTCAACCATATTTTGTACTTGTGACATCGCAGGAAGGATTGCCGCAAGTCGTCCATGTGTTGTGATATCTTCTGTGACTAAGCAACGAGTTTGTCAAGATAGACCAACATGATGTGGATTAGGTCATGGAAATAATACGTCATGGCATGATAGAAGGTGGCTCCAACATTCTTTAGACCAAAGGGCATTAATTGATATGTGAATGTGCCCCATGGGGTTGTGAATGCAGTCTTGTAACGATCTTCTTTCCAGATCTGAATTTGGTTGTATCTGGAAAAGCCATCCATGAAGGAAAATACCTCATGTCCGATGCACGCATCGATGATATGATCGACGAAGGGTGTTGGGAAGTTGTCTTTGGGACACGCCCATTTCAGATCGTGTCTATACAGACATGGATGGTACCCTATTTTTTATTCACGGGAACAGGATTTGAAACCCATGTGGTGTAAGCAATGGGGTAAATGAAGTCGGCTGTGCATAGCTTCTCAATTTCGGCTTTGAACGAGTTAGCTCTGGAGTGATGGATTGGTCGTTGCTTTTGGCGCATGGGGACCACATCAGGCCATGTGTCAATGTGGTGCTCAACAATGGATGGATCCAACCCAGGAATTTCGGTGTAGGACTAGGCGAAGATGTCGCAGAATTCTTGGAAGAGCACTTTGTAGGAAGCGACTTCTTCCGAGGAGCAGGATGCCCCCTAGCATGATTTCCTCAACAATATCAGGATTGGTTGAGATGTTGATTTTAATGGTTAGTGAAATGCTAGCCATGTTCCCTTCTTTGAAGGAATCTGGTGCCGGAATGGGATTTTTGAACAAGTCGATTTTCCCATGAATGAAATCCTTTGTTTCAACAAAAACTTGGTTAGACTGCGACACAAGTTCTTCGTGGAGGAAGAATGAGTGGTGGTGCATGTCATCCCAAGGGTATTCTGGAGTGGTTAAGGCTTCAAGTATCTCCTCATCTTTGCGAAAGAAGCGGTGAGACAAATCTGATGGACCGTTGGTGATTGTGGAGATAAGAGGGTCTGTGGAATTGTACATCATTTAAATGGACATGCGGTCTGAAGAAGGAGGTGGGGGTGGACTTATTCGATTAGAGTGATCTCATATTCAAGGGCATGTTGTTGAATGTTTGCTAGGGCCATTCAAAACTCAAACAAGTCCTGGCAGTGACGAGAATAGTGTCCATACAATCCGTAAAGGGTGCAAGCATGGTTCGTTCTCAACGACTTGTTTTTCACTATTGGCCCGCTCAAGAGTTCAACCACGGGGATGTTTTCTATTGTATCCATGGAATTCAAATGTGTGGATCATGGGAATCTCAAGGAAATTTTGATTTGTATCGCCCTGTTCATCACACACAGTGCAAGGCAGGATCTGATGAGGTTTAGTTGTTTCTTTCGCATTTTTTCCCCTGGCCCTTTTTGGGTGGGGCGGTGTAGGTGCAGGTGCAGTGGCTGGTTTTTATAGGTTAGGTGGAGGATGATATTTGACCACAATGGGTTGAATGGGGGTCAACACCGCCTAGGGCATCAGAGGTTGGGATGATGGGTCAAGGTACCATACAGGAATCCACAACGTGAAGTTGGGTAAGTTTAGGGTAGTCGTTACTGGCTTGCTTACGATACCAGATGAGGGAAAAAGGAAGGGAATTGTATGGATTAGGAAGGAGCCCCAGTAGTTCCCTGGTGAGTGTGCTTGGGGGTGCACTTGGGATTGGTACTACGACTGCGGCTAACGTTGCGATTGCAGATGATGTTGCGGCTATTATTGGGGCTACGACTACGGTTGATGTTTAGGTGTAGCATTGTTGGATGAGAGCATACACAAATCCATAGTCTCATTTGGTGTCAGCGGTGGTGACACTAAGGGGAAGGACGTTGTCATGGGGGTGTCGGCAAACAACCTAGGGACCACATTCAATAATGGGTAGGCGGGTGTGTCATCGACGATTGTATTGACCATAGGGATAACATTGGCTGGTGTTGTTAGCCCTTGCGGATCCTAATAAGTTAATTGGTCAACCGTCATGATTTTCCCATTGGGAGGGAACATCATGATAGATAAAATAGTTGATGCTACAACTCCCATGGCGTACATATAACTTCTTCCAAGGAGAAGGGTATCATCCAACTGAGCATTGAAAACTTCTATGTCAATCAATACTGTTTTCTCGGCTAATGTAATGGGGACATGCAGAAGGATACCTTGGGATTTAGTGGGATGGCCATCATAAGCCCATAGAGTAGTAGTGGATGGTTGTAGAATTAGGGACCCAAGTTTTTGCTAGACTAAGGTTGACATGACACATGTGGATTCCCCCTCGTCGACGATGCACCAGTGCATGACCAAATTTCAAATGGATACCGGAATTTGGAAGGCAATGGTTAATGGCATCTGGGGCTCTCCATTGTCTGTGTCGAACATGATCAACTTGGAGTCAAAGGGGTCTAAAGCACCAAGGGCGTCTAGTAAATCCTGTCGCTATGTTGGGAAATTTTTAAGTACCTCAAGAGTGTACATGGCCATATGTGTTTGGGCCAAGTCATCCATGATGATGTAGCTCACAGCAGCTCAAGTCGTTGCACTGTTGGAAACCTTCCGTATGGGGGGGCGTGGGGGAAAAGGGGACAAGTGAAGAGGTGTATTGGTTGTTTTGGAAGTGGATGTAGCTGATGGGTTAATGGGTTCTATGTTGGCTCCATACTGATTTCCCCTGGTTTGTAAATTGACCTCTTCGGTTGTCAAGGCTAGCAGGTGGTGAACACTTGTTTCTACTGTTGGAGGTGCAACCAAGGCGATGGGTGTTGGGTAATGGATTTTTCCATATTTTCATCACCTATTGACATATATTTCATCCATTTTCTTCATATTATTATCCATTTATCATTCCATTTTCCATCCATTTGCTGTAACTGCCTGCAAAAAATCACGTTACTTTCATTGATGCTTTAAAGGTTAATCATGATTATTTTCCTTTATTTTTAATGAATTGAAATCTATTATGCATAATTTTACTAATGATGGTTTGTGGAGTGATTTTTCACATACAGGACACTCACAACTAGCTGTTACAGCCTTAACAAAAAATGCATGCTAGTTAAGAACATCTTGATTCACATATTGATTTGCGGGCATATGGAAATGAATCTCAAAAATATGGGACATGGGTTTTGTGCGTAATGGCCTCCTTTACTTGAATCATGGGGAAATCACCAAGACAAGCTATATTTTGAGATATACAGGTGGTTCTTCCAGAGGGTATTTCTCAAATTTATTGTTGCGGTCAGTTTTCCAAATTAAGAAATTTGTTGAAATAGGTTACAAGTTGGGGATTTGGTTTCTCATTCTCCTGAGAGAATTTTATGTATAAATATGTAATCAATCTCATTGGGAAGGGGGAAGGGGGAGAGAAAAGTAATGTTATGCTATATGATTTGATCCATACTCTATTGTAACAATTACATTCTAATAAAACATGTTGGTAGTTTCTTAATTCTTGAGTTGTAGACCTTCATTATGGAGATCCAGATCTGCTCAGTGGAGGAAGGGCCCTCTTCCCTGAGTAGATGCTGGTAGTGTTGATTGTAGTTGTTTTATTTTGTATATGTTAGTTCATGCTTTCATTCATTAGATTTATCATAGTTGTTTTTATTATTTATTTCATGCTTTCATTAGATTTATTATAGTTGTTTTTGTCTTAATTCATCTTGATAGATCATTGGCCAACATAGCATTGCTTCTAGGTTTATGTAGTTAGATATTGCTTTGTAATAGTTGATTTTTATTGCCATGCTTGAAGTGATATTTTATGAATGGGATCAAGGTTTGATTTGTTTTCAATAAGGTGTGACCTAGTTTATAAAGAGTTTCAATTTCATACCAATAGATAACAATGTCAGGTAGAAATTGTGCTTGCATAGATATTGCATGATAGCTTTGAAATAAAAGACTTTCTCAAGTTGATAATTTATGTTCCGGAAGATCAATTGTTTAATTAATTATACAATTAATCTGACCAACATTTTGGCTTCATTTCTAGGGAAGTTATCAATGACGCAAAAGTATATCTGGCATTGTTTTGTAGATGCATTGTTAAAGTAGGGCATGTAGGTTGCATGATTACTTTTTAGTTGACTGAATTTTCTTTGAGTGTACTTTTTTTATTCCTTCTTTTCATTTAGTTTTATTTCGTTCTCAACTTTTGGAGCATAAATATTATCATTCCCCTTATTGGTGTTGTAAGCACCACCCATTATACTAACAAGTTGACAGGAACATTCGAAGGACGAGCCTCTGAATAGAACATGAAGAATATATTAAGAGATGGTAGGTAAGAAATATACAAAAGTTGTTACCTTCGAATTTCCCATCAAAGATTCAGGAGGAGTGGCACCAATGAAAAACATTCCCCCACATGTTCTACCAAAATTTCATGGTTTGGAAAATGAATACCCTGATGTATTTTTATTTGAATTTGAAGTACTTTGTAGAGGATATTATCATACTAATGATCAAAAGTTGAATTTGTTTCCCCTTACTCTAAAAGGAACAACCCTCCGATGGTTCATGAGCCTCGGTGGGAACTGTATACAAACTTGGGAAGAGATGAAACGTGTATTCTTGAAAAGGTACCAATATTATTGCAGGGTCAATGAAGACATCTTCGAAATGACATAAGGAGAAGAAGAGAGTATGGAGGAATACATGGAACACTTTCAATATAACCTCCAAAGATCCAAACAAAGGAAACTGGGGAATGAGACCTTAAAAACACTCCTACTTAAAGGAATCCAAGATGAATATTTAGAAATCTTAAATATGATGGGAACAGGTAATGTATTTTAGTTAGCATATGACGATATTTGTGAGTTATGTAGAAGGTCTTCAAGAGGAAACTTCAAGACTGGTAAGAATTCTAGTAATCATTCTTTTCAATCTTTTCAATCTGTTGCAAGAACAAGTGTTATAGGAGCTGAAATCAACAATTTATTTGAAATTCCTAAAGCTGATTCACAATTTGGTGTTTTGCAGGATAAGGAAAAGCATAAGTAAATAAGAGAAGCAAGAGATTTCCCTTTGGATAGTCTTGAAAGTTGTGGTATATGTGACTTGAAGCATTCCACGGATTTTTGCCCCTCCATACTCTGGATGAAAGGAAAATATCAAAGATATATGGGAGTTGAAACCAACTCATTGCAACAGTCATGTCAACCATGGCCTACATGTATGGTTCAAATCCGTATCCCTCCATTTCCTTACTCTCATACTCAGTCATTGAATACTCTTCCACCATGGAAATTGTTGCATCCTCAATTTAACTCTTACCTACCCTATCCACAAGGTTGGAAAGGCCTATCTTATGATCACATGGCCACTCTCCCTCATGCTGCAACACAACTTGGTACTTCAATATCAACCTCACAAACCAATTTTCTACATTAGTCACATCTATATTCTCATCAAACTCCTTGGTATCCAACACAATTTCCTAGCCAATCCACTATCCATCCTAACCATAATAAAGCAATACAAAATGCTTACAGTGTTGAACTGCAAACTTTTCCTACATTTCCCTCTTGTTTTACCTTGCTTACACCGCTGCAAAAAGATTGTGCGTTATTGCAGCAAATCAATATGAGGCTTGAACATGTTTAAATCCAATACTTGGAAGTGAAGTTTCTTCTGATCATCAACAAGTTAACAAGATCAACAAATTTGATGAAGAACAAACATTTGAACCAAAGATTGAAGTATCCTTCCCATCATTAGATACGAATCTCTTAGGCATTCAGGATCATCAGTTTAATAAGGAGCTTCATGGTGTAACAACCATGAGAAATCAAGGAAACAAAGATTATATTAAAGCTTGGTTTCAATCTATCATCAGTCTGCAGCATCATTCCATACTTCACCAATTCTTGCCACCATCATTTCAAGGGAAGTTGATCTCTCATATCCTAGCATTCATAAAGTTAAATTTTTCTGTTGGGAGTATGAGCATACTTGAGTCACTTATTTGAAAGTGGCTCCATTGAAAATATGCATACACTTGAACAATTTTTTATATTTCTAAGTAGAATAGGGTAGGATAGAGTAACAAAATAAAACCATGCTTTTCTTTTTAGTTTTAATTTTCGAAAAAGTATGCTCTCTTCCCGTGCCTTGTTGCGATATGGAAGATCAGAAAGTAGAAAGATAAGGAATGAGTATGAGATGTTTTCAGGAATGCTTTGGAATTTTTGACTATTTGAACAAAATGCTTAAATCATTTTTGTCTTCAATTTTTCAATTTTAATTTGTCTTTATTTGTTACAAATAAAAAATAATAAAAAGTAAAATCCTTCCTGAAAACAAAATGATAGTAATTAGGGAAGGTGAATGAAGATTCCATGGGAAAATGATCCAATGATTATGGAATTCTTCAAGCTTGAACTTGGCATGAATTTGTTAGCTGCAACACCTAGCTGTGACTGTTAGCTGTAACAGTGAGTTGCAACACCCAGCTGTGGTTGTCAGCTGTGACAGTGAGATGAAACATCCAACTGTGATTGTCAGCTGTGAAAGTGAGCTGCAACACCCAGCTATGACAGTGAGCTGCAACACCCAACTGTGACTGTCTTGTAGGTGAAAATTTATGAGTTTGAGATATGTGTGTGTTGCACATCAGGGTATGTATTTATTTTTCATTTACATATAACACATTCTTTATTTCAACATTATATCATTTTAAAGAGTTGCAGCTGTGGTTGCAATAGACTGTGTAAGTCAATATAGGTGCTCAATGATTGAAATTTTTGGTATGGGAGTGTTTTATATTTAAATTTACATCACTAAAAACATTCTCACCTATTTCAGTCACTTTTTGAGAGCCATATATATATATTTTTAAATTTCTGTGGCATTTTGGCTTGAAATTTTTACTAAAACACAGTCGGGACAGTCCATTTTTGGGAGACCAAATGGACTAATTTTTAAAACTATTTACATCCCAAGTATCCTTTTGAATCTATTTTCCAAAACAGTTTTAATTTTTAATATTGGGCAACAAACGAAAAATTTATGGTCAAAATACTAATGGGGTGTCAAGCAGAAAACTTAGGAACAGAGCTAGGACAGTCACGTTTTGGATGCCTTATTGGACATATATTGAAAACATATTTCATTGATATATTCCCATATGAATATAGTTTAGAACTCAGTTTGGATCACTCCATTCCGATATCGTATGCAAATTTTATGACCAAAACACCGACTTCCTGTCACAAATCAACATTCCTAAAACTCTGTTTCCTGTGACTGTTCATTGGCCTATTTGACTCATCAATTCTTATTGGATGCAAAACTTGTTTATAATTGAGATACCTACATGAATCTACTTTCATCTCCAATTGGAATCACATCAATCCGTTATCAAACGAAAAAGTTAACCCTAAAACTGTGACTGTTTTTCTAGTCTAGAAGTGTAAAGACACCTTGTCATGCACGTTGTTACTGAGAAAATTTGAAATATCATCGCATAGAATTTTAAAAACATGTTTCTAAGGAACATATACCTATAAATTTAATTTCATTTGGATTTTAAATCACTCAAATCGTACGAGGAACGAAGAATTTATGATCGAAACACTGCTAGTGGGTATACTTTGTCATTGTTCTCCCACATGTATAAATTGAATTTGCTTCATTCATTTTATTCTTGGATTTGGTTTATAAGTAATTGCTTGTTTTTTTCCCCCCGTAAGTTTTTGGTGAAGAGAGACCAATCACCTATCTTCTTCCATCATCTCATGTTTTATTGCAGGAAAGTGCTAGGTTTTTGCAGGTCCTTGGAAGAAAAAGGTCAATACATGCATGAGTGACTCTTGAAGACTTTTTCTCAATTTGAAAATGGATTGAGAACACAAAAATAGAGAGATTGATGTGCAAACCATATGAAGACCAATGTTTTCGAATTTAAGTCCCATTTCTACATGCCAAGAATCATTTTAAGATGACATTAAACTCATCACACTTGTCATACCAATTGCTACCAAAAGAAACCTCTCAAGAAGCCAATTGTGCTATGGTAGATTCATTCACCCTCCTCATTTCAAAACCCTAAAAATACATTTATGTCGAAGTCTCATTTTCCACTGCTTATGTAGTCAACCTTAACCTTTTTATTTTCCATCACTACTACATCATGACTTCACATATACTTTCCACTTCTGAGTTTCATGCTGGTTCTATTTTTCACTATGATTTTTCACAATCATTTATTTTGTACGTGTATTGGATGATGTGGAATTAATTAAGGTCCAAATTCCAATGGTATTGTCCCATCGACTCCAACACATCATCTGGGATTGAGATTAGAGTTTTATAGTGCCTTGGCATCTGCATGAATCAATGGAAGATTTCCTTGTTGTTATTCATGGGGATTCATCAATGCCTCTTAATTGACAAATCTTGCAGGTGACTTGACTCTAGCACATTCATTCATACATGTCAAGATGCACTAAGGTACTTTAGAGCTCACTGTCATCAAAGGTGATTTGCTTCACATTGGTTAACGACATACATTAATGGCTGGTAATCCAATGATTTCTTTCCATGCTCGACTTCAACACATTCATTCGCATGGTAAGAATTGTACCTTGGTTTTGTAGAAGCTAAAGATTATGTGATCTAATGGTTTCAACAGTGACTTGCAGCATCATTTGTTTAAGTAGTTTTGCAATTCCTTTCCATTTTCTTCCAATAGTTAGCAGTCTTACATGCAGCCAGTACAACATAGTTTGGTTAAAATTCAACCTGATTTAGTTTCATCTCTCATATACATCTCTCTCAGCAATAGTTTAGCCTACATCAGCTCCATCCGACATCGGTCCATCCATTCCAATGTAAGATTCCACGAAGGTAAAAATTGAGGTAAAATAACATGAGTTTTATTTATTTATTAAAGATTTAGGAATATGTCATGAAGAATCACTGAGCATTATCCATTTCCATTTTTTATATAGAATTTTATGTCCATCCATTTCCATCCTTACCCACTCAATTCTAACACTAAATCATTCACGCGCATCCAAATCAAGTCCTTCCCTACATTCTCTAGCATCCAAAACATGAAAAGATGCTCTACTGCCACACAAGAACCAGCAGTAAGGAATTGATCAAATTTTTTATTGAAGAATTAGTGTGAAATGAAGGCATTCTTTGCATTTAGTTTATTGGATTCATGATTCATTAATGCATGCATTGGTTCACTTCTACACAATTGTTGCAAGTTTCCAAGTTACCTTCAATTAGCAATCAAGTTGCAATCCATTGACATAGCATTTGATATCTATAATGGAGTATTTAAAGGACACTTGTTTTTGTTGTCAAGATGATCTAAGATGCTATTTATAACACTTTGATGGCAATACTATAGCAAAGTTCATGGAAATCAGCTAGTTCAGGCATGAAACAAGTTGCAAGGTGTTGCACATTATTTTCATGTTTGCTGATACACATCATTGTTTGAAAGTGGTTTATCTTATCATAAGATTTACCAATGGAGCATGATAATCATTTCTTGGGTAGTAGCATGGTGGTTTTGTGGAATCCTCTCTTGCAATTATGAAAATACCTTTATAGCTGACTACACTAATGCTAATAGAAGGGAGTCATTATTAAAAGGAAATTGAAACATTTTCTGTAGTGGCTTGTTTCAGAGGCACTTTTCCCATAGTTATTGCAAGCAACAGAAGAAGCCTATGCTGCCATATAACAGGGAAAATTGTTGCTGCTATCAAGATGTTCTCTTCATGAATGATTGGGGTTTGTTGTTATTTGGTAATGGTGTTTATGCTCATAAAAATATGTAGGGATGTATGATATTGTTTATGTTTGTTGAAGGAATGGAAATTTGATGGCAATGAGTTGAGATGAATATAGGATAGGAGTGCTAATGAATAAAGGATCCATTTGAACTATTTCTCTTTTTACTATTTTCAACACCCAATCAATAACATTAATGCATATTCCAAGATTATGAGTGCAACACTTTGAGTCAATTTGCAGAATCTTCCTGAAGATATAATCATCTGGTTTCTCGTCTCAGAATTCAAGGCATCCACAACAACATTTTGAAGAATACATGACAATTGGGGAGAAGAATTTGTGTATCATTGAACAATGGTACCCCTGGTGGCAGCAAGTATCTTATCCTTGTGAGTTGTCCTATAGCAGCATATTGAAACAAAGCTAGACTACAACAACATGTAGCAGCCCTGATACATTTAGACCAGCAAATTGAAGGCATTTTTGGAAACCAGAAACAAGGTTGATTATGCCATGTTTGGTTGATATTTGAGCTATAATATTCATTGCAAAATTTCAGTGAGCATATGTACTAAAACAACGGGCTGAGCATAAAAGATGCAGGGTCTACAAGAGATCGTGAGGATGATGCTTTGTAAATAAGTTAAAATGCTTAATTTTCATATTGACATTGTTTTAATTTTAAAAGAAATCCACCACAAATATGTCAAGTTTCAACGTTGTGCACAACTTTTGTTTTACCTAAGGGAAGGTAAAATCTTCAGTTTGGGGGAAAGGAGTGGTTGCTACATCACATGGTATGGTAAAAATAAATTTTGCAATAGTCACATTTTTAGGCATTATGGTGTTTTTAGCAGAAAAATAAGGCATGCTTGTTATGGAGAGGGTTAAATCAATGCTTCACAAGTGAATGACTATTTCCAACATTAAGATTCATTTTTACAAAGCATCATTTAGTCTCTTCATTGATAGAATTGGAGTATTTCTATGGCAACTTTGAAAACTACAAAAGTTCAGAAATTTATTTGAGCATATCTTGCAAACCAAGAATCGGATTCTCGTGATTTTTTGACAGGGAATGCATAACATAAAGATGAACAACTCTGGTAAGTTTCAACCCAATCCAATGCACGGTGTTTGAGAAAATGGCCATAATTACCTACATCCATTTTGCGAATATCTTGGGATTCGTGCATCAGATGAATTTGAGATTTGGGGAGAAGAAGCATTATGATAAGAGGAACATACTCACAAATTGTCAGAAAAAAAAATATAGACGGATTTTAAGAAAATGGCCATCATCACCTACGGCCAATTTGCATTTTTCTCAAAATACGTAATGTGGGTATCTCTGATTTTTGGTGTGGAGATGCATTGGAGTCGTAGAAACTTGTCTAAAAAATTTGAGCCGAACCTCATATGTCGTTTGGGATAAAATGACTTCGAACGCTTTCTGCTCAAAAGGTTGCGACTCCGCTAAATTTAGCACTTTTTGGCTGTGATTCCACTAAGTTTAGTGCTCTTTAGGCTATGACTCCACCAAATTTTCCCCCAAATTCTCCGCTAAATGAGCTGCAAATCTGCCAAATTCTCCGCTAAATGAGCTGCGACTACGTCAATTTTTTGCCAAATCTTTCACTAAATGAGTTGCAACTCCGCAAGATTTATCCTATGTACAGCTGTAACTTTGCTAAAACATTTCCTATCCTTCTACTTTTTGCAACTGCAACTCCACTATATTTATCCTATGTACAGTTGTGACTCCAATAAAACTTTGTCTATCCTTCTACCTTTCACAGCTACAACTCCGCCACATTTATCCTATGTACAACTGCAACTCCGCTAAAACTTTGCTTATCCTTCTACTTTTTGCAGCTGCAACTTCGCTATATTTATCCTATGTACAGCTGCGACTGCAATAAAACTTTGTCTATCCTTATACCTTTCACAGTTGCAACTCTGCTAGATTTATCCTATGTACAACTGTGACTCCACTAAAACTTTGCCTATCCTTCTATTTCACAGCTACAACTCCTCTTGCATAGTAAAATGAAAACCAACAAGTGAATGAGTTCTTCTAGTTGGATGTTACACAGGTATTGGGTTGCATGAGTACATGCAACAAGTTCAGTTTGGGGGAGATGTTGGGTCACGGATTTATCCATATTTTCATCAACTATCGACATATATTTCATCCATTTTCTTCATATTATTATCCATTTATCATTCCATTCTCTATCTATTTGCTGTAACTGCCCACAAAATATCACGTTACTTGCATTGATGCTTTAGAGGTTAATCATGATTATTTTCCTTTATTTTTAATGAATTGAAAACTATTATGCATCATTTTACTAATGACGGTTTGTGGAGTGATTTGTCACGTATAGGACACTCACAGCTGGCTGTTATAGCCTTAACAAAAAATGCATTTTAGTTAAGAACACCTTGATTTGCATCTTGATTTGCGGGCATATGGAAATGAATATCAAAATTACAAGACATGGGTTTTGTGCGTAATGGACTCCTTTACTTGATTCGCAAGGAAATCACCAAAAAAAGCTACAGTTTGAGATATACAAGTGGTTCTGCGAGAGGGTATTTCTCAGATTTACTGTTGCGGCCAATTTTCCAAATTAGCAAATTTGTTGAAACAGGTCACAAGTTGGGGATTTGGTTTCTCATTCTCGTGAGAGAATTTTATGTATAAATATGTAATCAATCTCATTGAGAAGGAGGGGGAGAGAAAAGTGATGTTATGCTGTAGGATTTGATCCAGACTCTATTGTAACAATTACATTATGATAATACACGCTTTCTTAATTATGGATCCAGATCTTGAGTTTCTTAATTCTTGAGTTGTAGACCTTCATTGTGGAAATCCAGATCTGCTCAGTGGAGGAAGGGCCCTCTTCCCTAAGAAGATGATGGTAGTGTTGATTGTAGGTTTTTTTATTTTGTAGATGTGTTTATTTGTTAGTTCATGCTTTCATTCATTAGATTTATCATAGTTTTTATTATTATTTAGTTCATGCTTTCATTAGATTTATCATAGTTGTTTTCCTGTTAATTCATCTTGATAGATTGTTGGCCAACATAGCATTGCTTCAAGGTTTATGTAGTTAGATCTTGATTTGTAAGAGTGGATTTTTATTTCCATGCTTAAAGTGTGATTAGGCCTATAGTGTGATTTTATGAATGGGATTAAGGTTTGATTTGTTTTCAAGAAGGTGTGACCTAGTTTACAAAGAGTTTCGATTTTATACCAATAGATAACAGTGTCAAGTAGAAATTATGCTTGCATAGATATTGCATGATAGCTTTGAAATAAAAGACTTCCTTGGGTTGATAATTTATGTTTCGGAAGATCGGTTGTTTAATTGATTGGAAAATTAATCTGACCAATAGTGGGATTGGGTTGGGGAGTAGGTGCGGTTGCTACTAGTCCTTGGACTAGTAATGGGTTTTGGAGCACCATAGGAGGAGGTCTTGATGGTGCCGGTTTGGGTTGAGCTATGGATGTCATATTGGTAGCATGCTGAACTTCATTCTGAGTGACCTGCTTAGCACAACCCATGAAGGGGCATTCATGTGTATAATTCCCATATATCTCGCACAGTTTGCATGGTTGATTTGTGCGTAATGGAGCGTTGCATCTAGGTGGGTTTGGTTGCTAGGGATTTTGGGCTGGCCGGTTTGCCCCAGTGTTGTTGGGAGGATTTGGTTGTTGATTGACTCCTTGTGGTTGATTGTTTCCTTGATTCTTGGATCGGTTGTTTCTGGCTTTCCCTTGTTGGTTACTGGGGGCTGGTTGGTTGGGACGATTTTGCTGTGCAAACACATGTCCCAAAGGTGCTGGCAGAGCTGGGGCGGGGGCTTGAGCGGCTTGAAATGGTGGTGCATTGTAGACTTGGGGGGATGGGGGTGCCACAAATGTGGGAATCTATCTCGAATATTGTTGTGCCAGCCAAGTAGGTGCATGGTCCTGCTGCTGTGACACAGGTTGTGCATAGGAGGTTGTAGCTCAGGATTGAGACGTCATTCTTGTATAGTCAGGAGCTTGGTTTGGGTAGGAAACACTAGGGGTTTTTCTTGAGCGTGGTGGCACCATAGGTGGTGCAAGGTGGTGCTATGATTGATGGGAGATAGAGCCTATGATGCCATCTACAGCATGGGATTCCCCCAGCACATACCGGTAGAGGTGCCTGCATAGGGAGCATCTGGAATGATGGTGTAGAGGTATCCAAACTGTGCGTAAATGAGGTCAAACTATCGAGCCTTCAAGATGGCCTCTTCCTCTATTTGGGGAAGTTTGGAGGTGACTTCCTTGGCTATGGGTGGAAGCAATGTTTTTAAGAACTAGTCAAGGAAGATCTCGTCATCAATCTTGATTTTCCACAAGCTGCGATGTCGCCGCCACTCATGGATGTGGTCAATGATGTGGGTCGCAGTGTTTTGGCAGCAAGATATCAATATTTCCACCCCTTCATCATATCTGATGGGGAGTTGGAAGTACTACAGGAACATAAATGCCAAGGAGTTGAAGTCTAGGTACTTGTCTTGTGGTAGCTCAATGTAGCACTTGGCTACAACCCTTGTGAGGGTGCGTTGGAAAAGCCTAAGTCTGATCGAATCATCTACGATGCTATTGGATGAGCGCCATAGGTGAAATGCCATGATATGGTTTTGATGGCACTCCATTTCCTTCCCTTCAAACTTAGGGATGTCTGAGGGGAGCTTCGTTGGCATGGGAGGCCAAAATTTTTAATGACAGATAGGGTCATTGGTTAACCTGACCAAGTCAGGCAAGTTGAGGCATGCCATGAAAGGGAGGTTTGATCCAAGGTTTATATGGGAAGGACTAGAAATGGTGGTTGGGTTTGTAGGAACATGATGTCCTTGAATGACTAGGGGCACCTCTGGAATAGTTTTGGATGGTCCCACTGGCCCTAGGTATGGCAAGTGGGACATTGTGAGCAGAAGGGCCATTGCCACCAGGTATGATAGGTGGGATAGTGTGAGTGGAAGGGCTACTACCCCCAGCTATGACAAGTGGGACAGTTTGACCAGTAGGTGGGAGAAACTGGGTTAGGATAGTCTGCATGGTGGTACTAGTACCAACTGTAGGGGTGTTGGTGGTGGTGTGAGGTATGGACATGGGTCCACTGCCAATCACCAATCTGGAAAGTGGATTAGGGTTCGCACCAGCCATGGGCCTAGATGGCGTAGTGTGTAGGTCTGGCTCAGATTCATATGAGTCTGAGTTTGAGTTAGAGGTTGTATCGCCCGGTGTAGAGGGTCATCAAGAATGGTCTTGATGGTGTTGGTTCAAGGACCTGAACTGTGGTGGATCGCCTCTTAGGCATGAAGAAGAGCGTGGGGGATCAATTGCTTATGTTCGGTAGATCAAATGGTGTGATATGGTAGTGACATTTTGGACACTAGTTTCAATGGCTTCCTATTGGCTTTCAGGTGGTCACTCGGCCACCAAGACTTCCAGGAGACAACGCTTGGATTTTTCCTCACAGGAGATCTAGTCAATTGGTAGGGGTCGTTTCCCATTTTGCTTGGCAATTTCTCTCAGCGGCCAGATACTTTGGGGTTCCCGTGGTACTCCTTACAATGAGTTTCAGGGCTAAGCCCAAGTACTTCCCACGGTTAAGGCAGTCAAGGACTTATGTCCTCAAAGACTGCAAGGGTTTGAATTAATGTAAATTGATAGATTTTAATGGTTGGCTCAGTGTCATGAACTGAGTTTGGTTAGCTTACTTAGTGTGGTTGTGTGCATGTTTAGTGTATTAAAGATTCTTCATTGTTAAATTATTTTATGTTATTAGTTTGGTGACTGCAATTATGGTTTATGAATACTTCGGAGACTTATTTGTATTGGATGGTACGTCCATTATAATTTCATCCAGAGAGTTTCGTAACATTATTTTGAAAACATAAATATTTTAACATCAAAATATCTTAACATTATTTAATTGTAGGGTGAACGTAAAGGCTTCTGGATTTATATGGTTGTAGGATTAGGAGTCTTTTGGGCCTGTATTTAAGGGGCCATGAGAAGCCAAAAGGCTCCAGGATGCCATTTCTGAGTTTTTGGTCCTCTTCTTTATAGGGTTGTTCTATTTGTATACTCGAGGGACATCTGTGAGAGATGTATGTATTTCTGGCAAGTCAATTTTGTTTACAGTTTTGGTTTTTGTTTTAGTCTTGAAGGATCCATGTTCCATTGGGGTATGAATGATTATCAAGTAATTATATGCTTAACGGTAAATAATTATGGAGAATGATGATGATTAAGTAATAAACTAGTAACAATTATATTAATAAGATGATGAATGATAAGTAATAAACTAGCAACAACTATATTACTAAGATTAATATGTTTGAAATACGGAGAGAGGTATATATTTGACATATTCATGGGTGTGTGCAAGAAGTTGAGGGTCTCTTTTGGTGTGTTAGATGCAATACAAAACTGAAAAAACAGATATCCATCAACTTGCATGGATATTTTGAGACACTTACACAATGAATCTTGCGATCAGTTAAAAACAAGAAATGTAGGAAATTGAATGACCTTTCCAAATATATAATTTTTTTATATTGAAAATGTTGTTAACTATATAAAGTTAGATATTTTTTAAAGGAC
>LPNX010965505.1:0-10296 GCA_001517045.1 Pseudotsuga menziesii | reverse complement strand
ATCCGAAGCAAAGTACAAAGCAGACACATAGGCATAGGAATTCCATGAAAGCATGGGTGGAGGCTCGGCCTTGTCATTTGGTGGGAATTTTTTTTTGAATTTGCGGGGCCGGTTGTTTCTAGCTTGCCCTTGTTGATTGTTGGGGGCAGGCTAGTTGGGACGGTTTTGTTGTGCGAACACTTGTCCCAACGGAGTGGGTGGAGCGAGGGTGGGGGCTTGAACTTGTTGCACTGGTGGTGCATAGTATATTTGTGGTGGTGGTGGTGCCACAAATGTGGGAATTTTCCCCACATACTATTGTGTTGGCCCAGCCATGGCCTGAGCTTGCTGTGGTGGCATAGGTTGTGCATAAAAGGTTGTTGCTCCAGACTAAGACACCATTCTAGCATAGTCCGAAGCTTGGTTTTGGTAAGCAACATTAGCAGTGTTGCTTGGTTGCGGTGCAACGACAGGTGGTGTCAGTCGAGGTTGTGGTTGTTGGGAGACTGACCCTATGATGTCGTCCGGTGCGTGGGATGCCCCCAGTGCGTCGCGGTAAGAGGTACTTGGATGGGGAGTTTCTGGAATGACAGTGTACAAGTATCCAGACTGGGCATAAATGAGATCAAATTGTTGGGCCTTCAGTATGGCCTCTTCTTCAGATTGGGGACATTCGGATGCGACGTCCTTTGCGATGAGTGGAAGCAAAGTCTTAAGGAACCAATCCAAGAATATCCTGTCGTCTAGTTGGATTTTGCATAAGCTATGATGTCGCCGCCACTCATGGATATGGTCAGTTATGTGAGTGGCGGTGCTTTGGTGACAGGATAACAGGATCTCCACCCCCTCGTCATATTTGACAAGGAGTTGGAAATACTGTAGGAATATGAAGGTTAGGGAGTTGAAGTCGAGGTACTTGGCTTGTGGCAGCTCAATGTACCATTTGGCTGCAGCACCTATGAGGGTGCGTTGGAATAGCCTCAACCTGATGGAGTCATCTATGATGTTGTTGGATGAGCATCATAGATGGAATGTCATTATGTGATTTTGGGGACATTCCCCGGCTTTTCCTCCAAACTTTGGTATGTCTGATGGCAGCTTAGTTGGCATGGGTGGCCAGAAATATTGGTGGTGGATGGGTTCATTTGTTAATCTAGCCAAATCAGGAAAGTTCAGATGGGCCATGAAGAGCAGATTTGACCCCAAGTTGATGTGGGATGGGGCTGCAATGGGGGTGGGGTTTGCAGGTGCATAATGCATCTGCATGGTTGGGGGTGCTTCTGGTGGCACCATTGCGGATGGGCCAATTCCCCTGAGTGCTGTGTGGGGGGCGGTATGGGTGGCAGGAGCATTACCCCCATGTACGACAGTAGGGGAAATGTGGGTGGATGGTGCACTACCCCCATGTGTGGCCGGAGGGGCAATGTGTGTGGAGGGGCCACTGCCCCCATGTGTTACTACTAAGATAGCTTGGCTGGTCACTATGGGTGGTGGCAATTGGCTAATGACAGTCTGCATGACTGTGCTTAGACCGCTTGCCAAGTTGTGGGTGACAAGTTGTGATGTGGACATGGGTCCACTTGCTAAGGTTAGGCCGGAAAATGGATCCAAGTTGGCATTAGCCATGGGGCTTGATGGTGCAGTGTGGAGGTCTGGTTGAGACTGATATGGGTTTGAGATAGAATCAGAGGTTGTGTGGCCCTCTGACAGTGTGGGGGATCACTGAGAGCGGCTTCGACGGTGCCGATCAAGTGTTCCAAATGGTGGTGGTTCGCCTCTTAGGCATGAGGAAGATCATGGAGGATCAATTGTGTTCGCTTTTGTGTATGAAACTGATGGGTATGAGATTTGGACCCCGGTTTCAATGGCTTCCTATTGGCTAAAGGTGGTCTCTCGGCCACCAAGACTACCAGAAGATAGCGCTTGGATTGTTCCTCACGAGTGCTTCTACTCAATTGGAAGGGGTCGTTGCCCATTTCGCTTGGCAATTCCTTTTAGTGGCCAGCTACTTTGGGGTTCCTGTGGTACTCCTCACAATGAATTTCTGGGCAAAGCCCAAGTACTTCGTACAGTTGAAGTAGTCAGGGACTTATGTCCTCAAAGACTACAGAATTGATTGAACTTAGTGTAAATTTGGTAAATTTTAAGGCTTACTCAACGTCATGAACTGAGTTGGGTTAATTTGGTATGGTGTGTTGGTTTGCTTATTTGTTCTGATACTTGGTTGTTTGAAATATGGTTTATGAATTCATGGTAGAGTTCATATCATGGTTTTGTATTCAAACATAAACAGAAACTTGTAAGCAAGTATAGTGATTAACCCTGGATTGTTGGCCTAACTAAATGTCTACCTCTCAGTGATATTCTTCTTCAACCAAGAGAAGGTGATGGGCTCTCAACACAATGGGACTAAGCCCATCAGTAGATCCTCAGTTCACCTCCCAGGTGCTAGGTTGGTCAACAGAGAGGACGCTTAGCGCCGTGAGAAGCCCTCCTTCTCTACCCCCTTTACCTTCTAGGTCACCCGGTTTTAGTGGTTTTGAAAAAATACCATGGAGTGCCTAGATCTATACGAGCTTACCCTTCGTCATATCCCAGAATAACCCAGAGGGTGATGACTGGATAGAGGAGGAAGGGGGTAGCAAGATGGTTATTTTTAAGTTACTTTTAGTTAGACTAGTTTATTTTATTAATCCTTAATGATTGATTTAGCATATACACATTGTTCATGGATTGATTTGCAGAAAATAAAAACTGGAATTGAAAAAGACCTGCAATGGTGGATAGAGGTGGTTGGGCCGCACTAACAGTCCTATGAAACTGAAAATTACTGGAAATTGAACTTAAATACAACTTCTATGTGACAGGCCGCACATTTCTGACCGAATCCAGCGAGGGGTCCACGAGATTTTTCCAGAAATGAGCGAGGGGGTCACATAGAATGCGAAAACAGCCACAATCTGAGCTTCTGGGATGAAGTCGTGCCTGTCTGAGGATTAAGTGCACCTTGGGCAGACCTGTTTGCTCATTAAGAGCACCCCAGTCTCACCTTTTCCCTCGATAAGAGCGGCCTACTCCGGAAAGGGTTTTTTTGGTGATGCAGGGTCAGATCTGGCCGACAGTAACTGGTACTGGGGTCAGTCTGACTCGGCTTGGCCTAGTAGAGGCTTCAGCACTGACTAAAACAGGAAATAAAGTAGATTTAAATATATCTAACACAAGATTTCTGAAAACTAGGGTAAAATTGAAAAACTTGAAAATTTGAAATTTTTGGACGAGGGTGTTGGAGACATTTACCATCATACACACTCTTTTTGGTCAAATTGGCCTAGTTAAACCACTATCCTAAGTATAATTGACATTAATTGATATCAATGGAGCATTAATTTCCATCATCCAGTCACACCCATGCCTACCTATAGTCAAGGAGGCTAACTTAGCCTTCTCCTACAGTCAAGGAGGCTAACTGGAGCACTCTGGGGGTGATCTGAGTGATATTAATGCACCTAATTGCTAACTGGTGGTTACAATCAATTCAACTAGTTAGTTAAGGTGCCTCCTTTGATTAAATATATTATTTAATGATTATTTATTATTATTTAATGATCTGGAGTCAACAGGGTGCCTCCACCAACTTTTGATGGTTAGTTCAGCTTTAGTTAACCTCATCGGGGTTCATTGAAGTCATGGAGCACTAGCACTTGATGGTTGTCTTGCTATGACATGTGTTTGATCTCCTTCAGTTGAGATTCAGTCATTTATTGCACTCCGACTTTAGTTAGGGTTTGGTGATTCAATTAGGGTTTTGGTCAAGTGGTTAACTGAGTGTGAACTAATGGTTGAGAGTCAGTTAAGCTAGACTCACTCATTGAATTCAAATTATCTCCGTAGGTATTCGAATTCTTCATGGATTCAAGCTATTGCTTGACATTGTTATTGTAACCATTCATTGTTTATTAAATATACAGAGAGGAAACCAATTACGGTTCCGATTAACACCATTTCATGAGTATTTGTTGATTATTCTTTTATGAGATTGATTCTTTGTTCCTAGATCAATGTGCAAGATTAATATGGTATCAAAGCATATGGCGGGATGAAGATCTATCTCTCAAAAACAAGCTTTTTGACAGATTTCTCCATGAAAAGTGAGCAATAGCTCAAAATTCCAGCACTGCACCAGAAGCCAAGGCTTACCACTCAATATCCCAAGTAAAGAACTTGTTGATAAACCTTGCTTGATTCACTGTGTTGGGTGTGATGAAATCCTAGAATGTGCAGGCTGTCCGACCTTATTTTTCCCTTTCTATTTTGATTTTCAGGTTTCTACAGGTAAAGCATTCGCTACAGCATATCCAGATGGCCTCCTCAGTACCTCTCTTGACTCCATACAATTTCCACACACGGAAAAATAAAATGGAGATTTAGTTGCACTCCAAAGGACTCCATAGAGTTTCCATGGACACTAAATTTGAGCCTGGATCCACCATAGAAAAATCAAGATTCTTGAACAAGAAGGATGAAGCCTTCAGTTTCTTGTGCTTCTCTATTTCCGAAGACCTTCTCTTCCATCTTACGAATATAAAGAAACTGAAATAAATATGGGACAAATTGGAATATATATATAGAAATCATGATGACTTGAGAGTTTATCAACTCGAAAATGAACTCATGTCTCTCCAACCTTCCAATTTCGAGACTCTGAATGATTTTTTTACAAATTTCAAGCATACTGTTTTACTCTTGAAGCAATGCAAAGTGGAGAAGGAGGATGATCAGCTCATCCTTGCCATCCTCTCCAAACGTGGGGCTGATTATTCAGTTTTTGTTTTTACATTTCGTGTGGGGAAGCTCACAACCCCCGAATGAAAGATGCCTACACTCAATTCCTTCATTGAGTCCCTAACTAATGAACATGACAAGCTTGTTTAGATGGGGATCATCCGATATTCCCGCGATCAATCCCTCCATGTATTAGGGCCAAAAGATTTGAAGGGTAAAGGAAAGCAGCAGAAAAATCAGAAAACTAAATTTGATGCTCCCAAGCCTAGAGTTGAAAATCAGCAACATGATGAATCTTCCGGCTCAAGGAAGAACAAAGGAAAAGGGCACAATGGGAAAGAAAAAGTTAGGTGTTCTTACTGCGGGAAGGTTTTTCACCCTGAACATTCCTGCATGAAGAAAAATATTGATGAAGCAACCTCTCTCCTTGAGAGGAATCACATCAATCTTCCGGAGATATTTCGGAGGAGAGATCACCAAGATCGGGAACCACAGCATGAGAAAGGTCATGCCCTCATGGCAAGCACTTCGAAGTCCAAAGCACTGCTGATTGATAGTGGAGCTTCGAATCACATGATGGCTGAAAAAGACTCCTTTTCATGCTTGGAGACCAGCAAATCCATCCCCATCCACATGGGAGATGACTCCACCATCATTTCCGAAGGACAAGGTACTGTAGATCTAGAAAATGATTTTTTTTCTAATGTTTTGTATGTACCGTCTCTAGCAGCAAATATCCTTAGTGTCTATAAGATGACACATACATGAATGCCTAAGAGAGTCTCTTTCAGCCCAAATGATGTTGAGATAATAGAAATTGCATCTGGGAAACTCATTGCAAAAGGCCTTGCAAATCATCATGCAAAAGACTATGAGTTCTCTCACTTTGTTGTGGATGCAAAGCCCACCGCTCTGCTAACTCATGGAAATGAGGTTAGTAGGCTATGGTATGAGAGGTTTGGAAATCTTAATTTCAAATATTTGTAGCAATTACAGAAAAACTCCATGGTTGAAGGCCTCTCGGTCATCAAGGCAACCATGGGAGTCTGCAAGGGTTGTGTGATTGGAAAACACCCTGAGCACAAGTTCAATCGGGGGAAGGCAAACTGAGCTACAAGCATATTGGGGCTGATACATTCTGATATCAGTGGTCCGATGCCTATCACATCCATGAATGGATCAAGGTACCTCCTTACTTTTATTGATTATTTTTCAAGGTATACATGGGTTTTCTTTCTTCAAAAGAAATCAAAAGTATGTGAAAAAATTTATGAATTGAAGGCCTTGATCGAAAATGCCTCTGGGCTTAAGATCAATATCTTGAGATCTGATAATGGAGGGGAGTATGTCAGTATTGATTTTTTGTACATATTCTCCCAAAGTGGTATTCAGGTCCAGCATTCAATTCCCTACACTCCCCAGCAGAATAGAGTAGCGGAAAGGAAGAACCGGTCTCTCAAGGAGATGACCACTTGTATGTTGGAGTCAAAGAAGATTTCTGCAAATTTGTGGGATGAAGCCATGCATGCTAAAGAATACATTTATAATAGGGTGCCACATTCATCTATGAAAGGAAATACTCCTTTCGAATCATACTTCGGACACAAGCCAGATGTGTCGAACCTATGGGTGTTTGGGTCCACTGCATGGGCCCATATTCCGCTTGATAAAAGAAGGGCTTTGCAACCGCATAGCATAGAATGTCTATTTATTGGGTATCCTAATGAATCTAAAGGATTCAAGCTGCTGGATATCAATACCAAACAGATCATCATCGAGAGAAGTGTCAAGTTCGATGAGCCTCTTCAGGAGGTGGAACTAGTGAAGGAGAAAACTATTGAATTTCCTTCCTATTCCACTGAATATTTGGATGATGAAATTGGGGGTGATGAACCTGATTTGTATCATATGATTTATGATATCAGTGTGTAGTAATCCTCAGATTCTAAATCAGAACCTGAAGTGCAAAATCATCTTCCTACATGGGCCCAACAGACACTCTCCTCCGCAGGAGACAACATTGGAAATCTGGATGATCCAAGGAGAACCCGGTCTGATTTCCAAAGAGTAGGTATTGTGCTCTCTTGTTCTGATAATTTGTTGTCCGAAAATTGATATTTGATGATTATTTCAGATCCAAAATCCTACTACCATGCTTGAAATGATCCAAGATGGCAAGTTGCCATGGATGAAGAGATGAATTGTCTTCAGAAAAACACTACATGGGAGCTAGTTTCTCTTCCTCCAGGAAGGAAATTGGTTCAATGCAAGTGGTTGTTTTGGAAAAAGGTTTCTGCTAATGGAAGCACCTACAAATATTAGGCAAGGCTGGTAGCAAAAGGTTTCTCTTAGGTCCAAGGAGTGGACTACCATGAGACAATTGCACCGGTTGCAAAAATGGACTCCATCCGCCTTGTTTTGGCTATTTCCACATCCAAGCACTAGGAGGTGCATCACATGGATGTTAAGTCAGCATTTATGCATGGATATCTTCATGAGGACATATACATGAAGCAGCCTGAGGGCTGCATCACCGATCCATCTTTGGTTTGCAAGCTAAATAAGTCACTATACGGGTTAAAACAGGCCCCAAGAGAGTGGTATTCCAAGATGGATGCCTTCCTTCTCTCGCAAAACTTTCAGAGATGTAGATCAGATCCAAATGTGTATTTACAGCAGCATGATGGTCATATAATTATAATTTTTTTATATGTTGATGACTTACTAATCACAGGTAGCACAGTTCCTCCATTTCAGCCATCAAAACTGCTCTCCACAATGCCTTTGAAATGAGTGATTTGGGGCTTCTAAAACAATTTTTGGGGCTCGAAATCGAGCAAAATTCTGATGGGATTATGGTCACTCAGTACAAATAAATTTCATACCTGTTATTCAAGTTTAACATGGATGAATGTAGGCCTGCACCATTCCATTTCCTTTCAGGGATCAGCCTTGAAGAAGGAAAACACACACCTCCCATGGACTGCACTATCTATCAACAGCTGATTGGTAGCTTGTTGTACTTGACACATTCTAGGACTAATATTTGTTATGCTATGAATGTTGTATCAAGATACATGCAGAAACCTCATGATATTCATTGGAAGGCAACCAAGAGGATCCTCCAGTACATTCAGGGAACCAGGACCTACGTCATTCACTATGTTGCAGACTCTGACCTAGAGTTGGTTGGATATATAGATTTCGATTGGGCGAGTGATTCTATTGATTGAAATTAAAATTCTAGATATGTATTCATGTTTGGTGGTGGCCCTATTTGCTGGTCAATAAAAAATCAGGCTGCCATAGCACTATCTTCAGCAGAGGCCGAGTATCGAGGAGCGGTGAATGCTTGCATCCAAGCAGTTTGGTTGCAAGGCATTCTTTTAGAGTTTGATCTTGGTAGTACTTTGTCCACTGTCCTCTTTTGTGACAACCAAAGTGATATTAAGATATCCACGGATCTAGTTACCAGGAAGAGGACGAAGCATGTAGAGATTCACATGCACTACATCAGGGAGCTAGTGCATGACAAGACCATCATTCTGCAATATTGCCCGACTGATGAGCAGGTTGCAGACATCTTCACCAAGAGATTTTCAGAAAAGAAGTTCACTTACCTCTGTTCACTGTTGGGGGTGAGTTCATCAGGGTGATCCAGACTACTTTCAGTGTTCATCTTGAGGGGATGTTTTTCCCACTGGGTTTTCCCTCTTTTCTTCACTTAGTTTGTTTTGAGCATTGTTTCAGTTTCAGCATTGTGCAGGGTGACCTATGGCCTTAGTTCCCATGGCCCTAGCATTTTTATGCATCTATGTTTTCTAACTCTTCCTGAGTATAGCTTAAGGGGGGGTGTTGGAGACATTTACCATCATACACACTCTTTTTGGTCAAATTGGCCTAGTTAAACCACTATCCTAAGTATAATTGACATTAATTAACATTAGTGGAGTGTTAATATCCATCATCCAGTCACACCCACGCCTACCTACAGTCAAGGAGGATAACTTAGCCATCTCCTACAGTCAAGCAGGCTAACTGGAGCACTCTAAGGGTGATCTGAGTGATATTAATGCACCTAATTGCTAACTGGTGGTTACAATCAGTTCAAC
The DNA here is from genome assembly GCA_001517045.1 of Pseudotsuga menziesii. NCBI lineage: Eukaryota > Viridiplantae > Streptophyta > Pinopsida > Pinales > Pinaceae > Pseudotsuga > Pseudotsuga menziesii. The sequence continues at coordinate 1,423 of LPNX010965505.1, read as the reverse complement.
CAGTTAGTTAAGGTGCCTCCTCTCATTAAATATATTATTTAATGATGATTTATTATTATTTAATGATCTGGAGTCAACAGGGAGCCTCCACCAATTTCTGATGGTCAGTTCAGCTTCAGTTAACCTCATCAAGGTTCATTGAAGTCATGGAGCACCAGCACTTGATGGTTGGATTGCTATGACATGTGTTTGATCTCCTTCAGTTGAGATTCAGTCATTTATTGCACTACGACTTCAGTTAGGGTTTGGTGATTCAATTAGGGTTTTGGTCAAGTGGTTAACTGAGTGTGAACTAATGGTTGAGAGTCAATTAAGCTAGACTCACTCACTGAATTCGAATTGTATCCTTAGGTATTCGAATTCTTCATGGATTCAAGCTATTGCTTGACATTGTTATTGTAACCATTCATTGTTTATTAAATATATAGAGAGGAAACCAATTCCAGTTCTGATTAACACCATTTCGTGAGTATTTGTTGATTATTCTTTGATGGGATTGATTCTTTGTTCCTAGATCAATGTGCAAGATTAATACCAGGTCCTGTGGGATCGACCTGGTATGGTCACCAAAGCTGTAGCAAGGATTTCTCCTTGCTACAGGGGCATGAATGGCTCCCTTGTGCCTATAGGGCACAAGGGTAGGTTCCTACTCTTTGAAAATAGGAAAAATGAAAGGGAAAATGGCATAAATAGAACTGCAAACTAAACTAAGATAGAGTAAGAAAATGGCTACAACTATGAACTATATCTAAGAGCTAATAACATAAAAGAAAGAGGGAGATGAAACCCTTGTGAACCCCTCTACAGAAAATGGGTTAGGGTTCCATCTCCTTGAAACCTGCAAGAACCTAAGCTACTACAATGGCAAACTTGCAAACAATGTCAACAAATAGAACTTGCAAGTAAAAACATCAGTTAGAAAGCAAAACAAGTAAACAAACATGAAAAGAAATTATACCTCACCTAGGTGGAAATGGGCCACCATGCCCTAGCTCATGGGAGCACCTCTCTCTTGGTTGGGAAGCAATGGCTTGATGAGATGGAGATGGAGGAGAGGGAGAGTAGGTGGTTTGAGAGGCAAAGGTCTCAAATCATCCACGAGCAGCATAACAATAGGAAAGCGAGGAGTGTTTTGAGAGTGACCCCCCACACTCCTTTTATAGTTTTTCCAAGGGATTTTAGGGTTTAAAGCCTTTGGTCAGGGCGTTAGCCCCTTTTTTGGGCCTTTAGACCCTTTCGCCCTAACTTTAGCCCCTTTTAGGGTTTTATCCCCTTTTTAGGGCTTTAGCTCCTAGGGGGCTATTTAGGGCTCCTTTCTTTGGTTTTTAGCCCATTTCTTCATCCTTGGGCTCTTCTGGAGGTGCGGGGGTCAAATGGAAGGTCTTATGGAGTGAAATGAGTGTTGTGAGATGGTGTCCTTGGG